>CAVNYN010202836.1:0-33221 GCA_963692815.1 Nyctanthes arbor-tristis | reverse complement strand
CTCTAGTATTCACTGGCTTTCAAGGAATGGAATATTATCAAGCACCCTCCACTATTTCGGATAGTATTTATGGATCTACCTTTTTCTTAGCAACTGGCTTTCATGGTTTTCATGTGATTATAGGTACTCTTTTCTCGATCATATGTGGTATTCGCCAATATCTTGGTCATCTGACCAAGGAGCATCACGTTGGCTTTGAAGCAGCTGCATGGTACTGGCATTTTGTAGACGTGGTTCGGTTATTCCCATTTGTCTCTATCTATTGGTGGGGAGGTATATGAAGGAACGAATCAGTGGATTGAGGAATGAAAGCTCGAAGACAAAGAGAACCGGGCTTTTCCAAAGAATTACTGCAGCTTTCCCACTCCCTTTGATTATCATATACAAAAAAGTCTCTTCCACTTTCCTACCAAATCTCTCTCTATTCTGGCACATAAATGAAGGGATCGAAGAGATTATGGCAGATCATGTTCACCAAGAAATGACTCGAAATTGGATCTTGGTCTATTTGAGATTGTTCCTTTTAATCGTAATCAAAGACGTTTTCTTGTCTCTCGTTTCTTTTCTGAACAAATCGAAGAACCTAATGGATCGAACTTGAACTCCGGGTGACTGCCCGGCGGGGTCGCTCTGACGCAGAGGGCCCTGGGAAGCGCATCACTCCAGTAACTGATCCTTTTTTAGGTGAAGGGGCAGAGCGTATCCCGGTCTCCCTTGACAATAGTTTAGTTTCTTATGTTCTGCCTTGATGAGTGGGAGAGGTAGCCGAATTAGGAAATCACTATTGGCACGAAGCTGTGCAGGAAGATCCTAAAATAAAAAAGAAGTGATGACCCCAAAAGAAGTTGTTCTCAACCTAATTGAACAGATTTCTAACCTAGTTCAACAGCAGCAGCCTGATCCAAATCCCCCGCTCCAGCATGACGTAGTATCGTATCTTAAAGCTGCTATCAGCCAAAATCTCGAATACCTATTTAATTGGCATAACTTTCATCTTCCCCCTAATTTAACATTTTCGGAATTTACGGACCAAACTTTTGGGGAACTGCACAATCTTAATAATGTAAATGAGACTTTTGGACTTCTAAGGGAAAATCTCAATAGTTCAAATTGGTCGCTATTTTTTTGATTACCAGCTGTATATTGTGAATATATTGGTGAAAAATGTGTACGTATATATCAGTAGGCAATGATTTAGTTGGGAAAGCTGAACTACTGTATATACTGCATCAATTGTAGTTAACCGGGGTTGACTGGTGTATCTATTTGATTACTGCTCATGATCAGTCTTGGTTAGAGTATATCTACTCTTACTTTCTTTACGAATGTGCATACAGGGAGGCATTTGTTGATTATTGGATCAATGGCAATGTAATGACCAAGGATTTAGCAACGCAGATATTCACAGTATTGAAGCAGCCAGATCTCAAATACTTGACTCAGGTCATATGACTTGCCAAGAGTGATCTTGACATACATTTGGTTAAGTCGATTATGTACTTCATTATTTTCCTTCTTACATTTACCATTCTGATCACCTTGAAATAGGAAGACTTCAAACCTGTGCTTCGAGAACTTTTGGCAACTCATCCAGGGTTGGAATTCTTACACAGTACACCTGAATTTCAAGAAAGATATGGTATGTTATGCTTCATTGGAGCGCAAGCTCAACCAGTTTCAGTTTGTTTGCTTTTGAATGTTTGGATTTATTTGCTTGTTAATAATAACAGTGTAGTATTACAGTTATTTCTACGGTGTTGGATTAGCTACAATGATGCTATCGCCATCTCTGCTTCTGTGACTATCACATTTCAAAATTATTTCGTTTCAATTCAGAGTCTCTCATGACATTTTTTAAGCATTGGGGCACCAGACACCACTGTAGTAGCTAATACACGTGGATTATTTCTCTCTCTCTCTCTCTCTCTCTCTCTCTTTTTCAGTGATCATTCAATTTGTTTCCTGACTAAGAATGGGTATATCTTAATACCTTCTTACAGAATTTGAATTGAAATGCCGTATATCTAATCCTTGCAGCATGTATATCTGTATTTGTATGCTTGCTGCTGTTACATTCGGCTCACTCATTTTTTCATAAACTACCGGGAACCTGTACCTGCATTTCGTTAAGTTCTTTCTCTTCTTTTATCTAAATTAGAGACCCTGATTGTCATCTTATTTAACTGGCTGTCTCTGGATTGGTTTGGTTTCTACCAAGGTAGCAAACAATAAAAAGAAACAAGTATTGAGTATTAGTTAACTTACTGCAAGTCACCAGGCACCTGTATTTGTTGGAGCCTTTCATCTTTTGTTGCTATCTCTAATTGTTCCCCCTTCATGCTGTTTGCAAGTGCTAGGTGAGAACCAACTTACTAAATGATGTGATAAAAATGACATTATCACTTTGATAAAGTGAACGTCATAATGTCAGAATCATTGTCAAGGGTTATAGAAAAGGAGATGGTATAAACCGAACCATATACACATGCAAACCTTATTCCTGTACTCTCCATAGTCCGCCTATCTAGGTTAACGGCTTTTGAATAAAAAAATGAATCAATTAGAGCTTAGATTTCTAGCCTATTCTATTTTGATAGACCATGGAATTTTTTTAATAGCTGGTATAACCGAAAAGTTCTCTTCCTAACATTCATGAAGAAGAAATATCTATAGAAAAGTTGGTGGTTTGTTGGAATAGAAGGAACTGTTTGTGCTCTAAAACAAAAGATTGTTTATACGTCTATTCTTTCATCCACTCTCAACCTTGGAGCAATAATTGAAATAATAAGCTCATGACTTTCCTTTTGCTTATTGATCTTCCTCCTTTTTTTTTTTTTTTTTAAATAGAACACCCTTTAAGCTTCATTGGGCCTCCACCTACGCCCCTTATTTTTGGGGAGGGGGGCTGGTTGGTGGTTGGATGTCCCTACATTTTTATTCATCCTTTTCAAAAAGCTATACAATGTTGGGACGCTTATTGCTCTTCAGTTGGTAACTTTGTATTCTTGGATGATGTAAATGAAGTCCTCTGTTAGTGGGTTGATAGCCATTGTAGAATGTTAAACAGCTACTATTTCCATCTAAAATAATGATGCAAATATCAGCAAAAACATATTCGGATTCGAAGAAGTCCATTAAATATAAATTGGCTTGATTTGCATTAAAAATATCCAATGGTATTGGACCTTTCAATCATTGTAGCAGTGCATTGATTGGAGTGGTGAAAACAAATCCAAACCACAGACCAAAAGTTATTTGGAATTTAATTTCATTGTTCTTGGTAATTAAAATCAAGTGGGAAGAAAAAGATTTGTGAGACTAGTGGAGTATGGGACGAAAAGTCTGCTTACCTTAAATGTTTCTGGAAACAAATAGAATGTTTTCATTATTTTTTGCTTTATTGATTATTATTATTATTATTGTGTAAAGGGAAAAGAAATTTAGATGTGATGTCGTCGGGTAATGAACTGTTCCAGGAAGTATAGCTTTAGAGGAAGTCTGTTAGTTTTTAGTTAGGACTGATTCTGACTGTATTTATGATCATGCGGATGGGATTTTTAGACAACCATGAAACTAGTAATGAGCACATGCATTGGCTGTGCTATGTAAATGATGAATGCGATAAGTGCAAGTTTTTTTGCATTTTGTTGGGTTCAAAATTGTTCTCTAAATTTAGCCTAACTTTGAATTCTTGTACATGGCATGTGAAACAAATTGAAAATTTGGAGTATGATAATATGTGGATGTATGGAAAACTGAAAAGCTTATGTTAGGAATTGGCATTTGAAGTTTTATGGTTATTGTTAAAGTTGGTTTATTTGTCGACGATTGCTAAATTCGTAAATTTTAACAGAGTTTATAAACTCATTTAGCATTCAAAATCTTGCTAATGATGTCTATTTCTTAGATCTTGTTCTCACCAAAATATTGGAGAATTTGATAAGTGTGGCAAACTTGATAGCTGTATTTGTGTAGAAGTTTGTTGATTCAACGTGTCATATTCTCGAGTGTATTTCAAAAATGTGATTGAGATCGATCTCAATTGAAATGGTTGGTAGTATAAGTTAATGAGGGCGGAAAACAGAAAAGATTATAATATTTATATTGTATATTGTGGACTTTTAGCATTATAGAAACTGTATCATAGAGGTATTTGAGAAGCATAATAGTGATTGTTGAATTGAAAAACTTAAAAGATTAGAATTTGGGTCAAAGTAGTTATTGAAATACCGAAATATCTTCAAAAAAATTTTACTTTATACTTTGGTATTAAGGATATCTCTCTCTCTCTCTCTCTCTCTCTCTTTCTGTATTTTAAATTAGATGAAGCAATGGTCTAAAATAATGTTAAATACAGTTAATCATCTTTATTTTGCACAATATCATTGTTGGGTAGATTTATCACTTAAGAGATATGTAAATATTTGTAATAAATTATAAATTGAAATGAAATTTGTTGTATAATTAATGAAATTGAACAGAATTATAATGTAAAAATAGGTAGGACTAAATTGAATTTGTTTTAAGTAGTTTTAATAATTATTTAATTTTAATTTGAAAAGAAAGAAATTGAATCAAATAAATCACGAGGGACTAAAATTGAGGTAAATAAAGAATTTAAAAATATATAATTTGGTCTCAATTGAAGGAGGTACGGGTGATTGGGTTATTGATGGAAAATAGAAAATGTAAAGGCTAAAAGTTTTACTCATAGCCTTTGAGGCCTACAACGAACTCTTAAAAGTTCGTTAGCTCTTATTAAACTTCAAGTTGAAACCTTTATTTGACATCTCTGTTGAGCTTTTTTTTTTTTTAATTAATGAGTCAAGGGCAAATAAGGAATTAGAAAAAATATTTAAGGGAAAAATGGAAAATCAAAAGTCTCTCCTCAATCCCCACCTTAAATATATATAGTGAACCTGTACGTGATATTCTTAGTCTTGTCTCCGAGTTCAATGACTATTTGTTGTGTAAATGTTCCTATTCAATCATGTTGCTCACTTCAGTGAGATGCACTGTAACTAGCTGTCTGTTTTTATTTCAATTTTCACTTCTGAAAACATTTTCAGTTTTCTGTTTTGAGTTTTTGTTTTCAAAAATTTTGAAAATGTGTTTGGTTTGCAATTTTTGAAAACTTTTTCTGAAAATTGGAAAATTGGAAAATGCATTGCGTTTGAAATTTTTGCAGAAATCTAGTTTGACTATTTGTAATGAGTAGTCCAATTATAAATTTATAATAAGTACTATAGATAGCATTAGCATGTGTTCAAATTAAAACTCAACACATAAATGAAGTGTCTTCTTGATAATTAGAAACTTCGGATGATCATTCCACATTTGGATAGTATTCATCTCACATAGACAAGATAATCACACGTTGAACCTTGCTTAACAAAATAAATTTACAAAGTTTAACCTCATTACCACATAAAAGGAGCCAAGCAAAAAGGATGATGCTCGCATGAAGTTTGCATGCCGAAAATCTTGTTTGCAACTGTATTGATGAGTATTACTTATCTTACATGCAACCATTTGTTCGTAGAAACGTGATTTTCACGTTTTGAGTTTCGAGTGTAGTTTTTTGGCCCATTTCCGGAAAGGCTTTTTCCAGGATATGAAAGAGAACGTATTTTCGGTGCTTTTAGAAACTGAAAATAGAAAGCAATCTGAAAACGTTGAAGAGAACGCAATCTAAAGATTTTACTCATTGCCTTTGAAGCCGACCTGAGTAACTCTTAAAAGTTTGTTAACTCTTACAAAACTTCAGGTTGAAATCTTTATTTGACATCCGTGTTGAGCATTTTTATTTTTTTTATTTTTTTAAAAATTGATGAGTCAAGGGCAAATAAGGAATTAGAAAAAAAATATTTAAGGGGAGAATGGAAAATCAAAAGTTTCTCTTCAGTCCCACCCTTTATAGATTTATAGACTAAGGGTTTGAACCTGTACATGATATTCTTAGTCTTGTTTTTGAGTTCAATGTCTATTTGTTGCTTAAATGTTCCTATTAACTTGTGTTTCACTGTATACACTGTAACTACCTAGGTTAAATTTTAACGGTTGAATTTATTGCAATGGCCAGCTGAAACTGTAATATACCGAATATTTTACTACGTCAATAGATCGGGTAATGGTCATCTTACACTTAGAGAGCTGAAACGTTCAAACTTAATTGCTGCAATGCAACATGCAGATGAAGAAGAAGATATCAACAAAGTATTGAGGTATATATAGATGTTACTTTACTGATTTTGCTTTGGAGAATGATTTGTGTTTATTCTTACCTTTTCCATAATCTCTTAATCATTTATGGCTCTTCTGCTGTAATTATTAAGCTCCCACAGCATTAGTTATAAGGGATAACGTGATTTGCTCTGTGCTGTGAGACTGTTTATAAAGCAGCCTAACAAAAATGATATTTTCCTGTTAGAGAATGATGGATAGCAATTTTATCACCTAGTAGAGATCACTGTGTCGTGAAAGTAACATTATCTATTTCTGCAAGATTTGGATTTACCAAGCAATTATATGGAAGAATGATAGATGTTAACTTCTTTTATCTAAATTTCCTAGTATTTATTCATTTTTTAAATCTTAACTAATATGATCTGTAATCATCGTCATATTATTCCTTCCTGTGTTCCCATCTGCTACAGGTACTTCTCTTATGAACACTTCTATGTGATATATTGCAAGTTCTGGGAGCTGGATACGGATCATGATTTTCTGATTGATAAAGAGAACCTAATTAGATATGGTAACCATGCACTCACCTACAGAATTGTTGACAGAATATTTTCTCAGGTCTGTATCTCATGTGCTGTTTTTCATGGTAAACCAGTTTGCCTCAGTCGCTAAATTCATTAATGGGTGCTTTTACAATCACCTCAAGTATTTATATTTTTACGATGTCTAAGGTTCCCAGAAAGTTTACCAGTAAGGTTGAAGGAAAGATGGGATATGAAGATTTTGTTTACTTCATATTGTCAGAGGAGGATAAATCATGCGAGCCTAGTCTTGAGTATTGGTATGATTACTCTCTCTCTCTCTCTCTCTCTCTGTGGTTAGCACATTAAGCTAAGCCTTGTGTCTGGTACTCTCTTGCAAAGGCATCAGCAGTATTGGCAGAAACTTGGCTTTTTAATTTTTTCTGCATTGAGATATTTGAACCTTAGGTACATTACATAAGACAGTTTTCTTGGAATTAATATTTCAACTGCACGGGAGAATGATGTTTCAAGTGAGTTCGAGGATTTTTAATTGCTGAGTGGATGGGATTGGTTTAATTCTCATTCTAAACTCTGGCAAAGAGCTTTCATAGACGGGACAAAATTGTTTTGGGGTGTGGTTCTACAAAATTGTTGGAGGTCCTTGCCATGGCCACCTGAAAGGGGCTTTGAAGAGTTGCAGATAAACCAAGAAAGAATAATATAGTTTTATGTTGCCTCCATTTGATTCAACTGCAGATGCTGAAAAAATTACGAAGTGAGTTAAATGACTCATGTTAGACTATATTCCCACAATCGTTTCCAGAAATTTCTGCTTAGAGGAAATTTAAGAATTTTGATTGATAAATATGCAAAGAGGAAGGAAAAGGATTAATTGTAAGAACTGAGAATTAGAAATAACGGATTTTGTTTCTCAAGTTTCGTTTTTCCAGTATAGTCTTATCTACCAATTGATTTGACAACCATTCAATTACAACCACAAAATTCACGGGACCCATTAAACCTCTGCACTCGTTAGACCTCTAATTGCTGATATAATGAGCCCTCAGAATGATAAACAAACAGCACTTTTAGATGTTTTAGTTTATGTTCATCAATATTTTCTATTTTGTTCCATGAGACAAACTATTAGTTTTTATCAGGTTCAAGTGCATAGATTTGGATGGAAATGGAGTTATTACCAGGAATGAGATGCAATTTTTTTATGAAGAACAATTGCATAGGATGGAATGCATGGCCCAGGAGCCTGTTCTTTTTGAGGATATATTGTGCCAGATGGTTGATATGATTAATCCTGAGGTGCACTTCTATTAGATTGTCTTTCATCTTTTCCATGTATCTTGCTTTGACCACTGTACCTTAATTATGCCTTATAAGCTGCTTCAAGGAGCAGTGCTGCATTATAACTGTTCTTTCTTGTTTCCTTGAAATAATTTAGCTACAGTAATTGGTTGTAATTGGTTATAATGCTTATTTGGTTGTCTCAGTATTTTGCTAAATAATTTTTGAAGTTGTGGCTCTTTAAGCTTGTGATTATGCAGGAACCAGACACTTATTGTTTTTCCATAAATTTATTACTGTGAGATGGTATGTACCCAAGATAGAATTTTGGAAGAATCTTGAAAGACTTTTTCCTAAACCTCTGGAAGTTTATATTTTGGAGGTATATTATCAGTTATGTGATTCACAAAATGAGAGATGTTTATGGCATTAAAATACCTGGATTTCAGGCATTAGTCTGGTTCTTTTGATTATATAATAATCTATCTTGCTGTCGATATTCCAATTCAGTATGCTGGTTGTCTTTCCGAAATGGAGCATGAGTTGAGACTTCTAGCTTATTAGGAACTTGCACAATATATCCTTGATTTTTCTCATTACCTCATTGTTCAGACAAAATGTGGCTTATTTTCCTGTTCAAGTCATGTATCTAATCTTTGGTTGACGTAGTTTTTTATCCAATCTTTTAACCTTCAAATTCCTTTGGATATCATGAATGGAGAGAAACTGATGCTCAACTAACGTGAATAGACAGAATACCATAGTTGATCATAGACACATATACAGAAGTCTGCTGATTCCAAAACTCTGGCAGATTTCCTTAGGCAGACATAAAATGAAGATGATAAAGAGTCTATTTACCTTGACAGTATCCTTGAACGTGGCATTGCTCTATATATTCTTTAAAAAAAAAATAAAAAATAAACACTGGGGAAAAGGGGAAAAAAGAGAGTGCTGCATCTATCTGAGGTCGGGAAACAATTAGCGAGGGCAAGTATCCGTTATATAATTATTAACGATTGATGTTTGGTTTACATAGGAAAATTGATACTCACGAATTAGTCTCCAAGGCTCATAGTGTTTTATTTGAAGGAAGGATTTTGGATACATGACATTCTGATGTTTATCAATTTTATTTGTCATACGAAAAGCAATACTTTATGTTTTCCATTGTAAAGCTGCAAGGATGGTATATGCTGCTTAAAGTAGGTCTGATTCGGATTGGATGTGTGCTGTGAGATGCAGAAACCAATTTTTTTCAGCTTGGAAGTGGTTGTATTTTGTAGATCAATATTTTAAGGGATGTTTGATTCTCATTATAATTCCTACCATCGATTTGATAGCTATTGAATAGTAACCACATTTCAAATCTCCATCAATTCTCCACCACATTATAATTTCCCGAAGTTATGTCAAGAATCCCAGATCCTTTTAATCTATTCTTTCGGTATTATGGACTAAAGAAGTGGTAGAGATTTTTGAATGATATTTTGACGTTATTCACATTTTTCCCATCTTTTTTTTTTTATTTTTAGTTATTTATTACTGAGGAAAATTCCTAGTTATGTTAGTTGGCTATTTGTCCAATACATCTCTAGGTGTTCCTTTGCCCTAGTTTTCAGTTGGAAATGAGATTGTTCTTAATTTTTAAGTTGGTTTATGGTAATGGAGGGTAATTCCATGAATTGGAAATATAGCCCCTGATAGTTGTCCACATCTATTTCAAAATAAAAATAGAATGAGTAAAAATCAGTGGATGGAGAATTGTGTAGTACTTGTCGGTCCCATGAAACGTGTAAGTAAAATATGGTCTGAAATATAACTTGGACACGGTAATTCGATATCTTTTCATATCTTATCAAAGAAGAGGGAAATGCTTTATGGAAACCAGTGAACATTTGTGATAGTGTTCTATGCGTGATGCCATTTTGCATGTGAAAATGTGGCCAACCCATTAAGGCGGCCTAGTATGCTTGAAAAGCACAAGAATTTTATTCAAAACTTATTCCTATAATTGAAATAAAAAATAGTAATAATTGAGGCCAAATACTAAATAGTTAAAAGGATATTAGGTCTTGACTTGTAATTATTTGGTTGAGGACCTATGCTTAGAATTTTCATTTGAAAAAAATACTAGTTTAATTCAGTTTGAATCATTTTTCAGACAAAAATCAGGGAAGGGCAGGGAAGAAAGAAAAAAAGAAGGAAAAAGGCAAAAGAAGAAACATGGCTGCAATTGGTTGGAACATAGAAATCATATACTAAATGAAGCTAGGAAGCTTTAGTGTTCACTTCATCTTCAAAAGATGATTAATTTGGAATCAGATAAAGAGCTAGAAAAGTATGCCTGAAGGTGAAGATGTGCACTATTTTTATTTGTCTATTGGTCTACAATATTTAAATTAATAATATTAAAAATTACATAATTACACATAAACTTCGTGATCTACGCATAAGCTTGTAATGCTTGATGCTTGATTTTCACGCATTGCCAGGTATTGCACATCGTAGAACCCTTGGTTATAATCAGCTGGAACATTGTGAGATGGATATTATCACCTATTTGGTGTAACTTAATACAAAATTCTAAAGAGTGCTGGTTTAGAGAACTGAATCACGTGGCATGTCGTGAAACACTGCTGCTTCTGTATGCATCTTCTATTTGGTGGCAAATGTCAGTCTATAAATTCTTATGAATTTCTGAGTTGATGCATCCATGAGCTATACTTAGCTTGCTATAATTTTCTTCTAATGGTCATTACTTTGTGTTATCTTTTTCCGACAACTTGTTTCACTCAGGATGAGAGTTATGTTACGTTGCGCGACTTAAAGGGCAGCAAACTCTCCAGCAGTGTTTTCAATATTCTTTTTAACCTCAATAAGTTCATGGCTTTTGAAACTCGAGATCCATTTTTAATTCGCCAGGTAATGGTTTTAGCTTCAATATCTCTAGTGCATCCTTGGGACACTGCAAATTACTTAGATGGCTGGTGAGATTCACTTCTTTTCTATACCTGAGCAGGAACGCGAAAACCCAAATTTGACCGAGTGGGATCGCTTTGCCCACAGAGAATATATCAGGCTTTCAATGGAGGAAGATGCTGAAGATGCCTCAAATGGAAGTGCGGATGTTTGGGATGAATCACTTGAGGCTCCCTTCTGAGTTCTTTATGGTAAAATACTTGTTGACTTCTGTTTCCAGTCTATTTAATTTTCATTCTGATGATCAATACGTCCTATGGATCACTGCATCACTGGGCCATGTGATTGATAAATTATTGTGTATTTACTGAACGACTGTTGCACTTCATGGATCTCTTTACGTGGAGAATAATTAGTCATTTTGATGGGGTAAGTAGGAGACGAGATTATAGTATCATTTGTTCCTCTTAATAAATTGCTCTTTCATGATTCTTGACAACCAAGAGTTGATAGAATATTTATCTCAAGTCTATTTTAGAAGGCAGAAATTGTACACTTGACATTTTCTTTTCGTTTTATTTCTCACGAACTCCATTATTTTTGGTTAGTTGCTTTTTTCCCCTATAATTAACATAATTTTGTTAGTCATCATATTTGGTACACGCTTATTTTATTCCATACTAAAAAATATTGTGATGTTGCACTATGCATAAAAGTATCCCCCAGAACTCGTATAATCAATCTTCTGTAATCAACTTCTACAATTATTAAACAAATGAGATCCTACAATACAGCTATATAGATAGCTCCTTAACCAAATATTGATGTATAATTATTCCAGTGTTCCTTGAGCCATTGCACTGAACTCTGCATGAGCACTTGATCTACCAACTTCACTAGGTTCCTTCTCTAAGTAACCAAATTTCTTCACCTAACGTACAATATCTAGATGGAGGCCTTCTATAACTCAGTATTCCACCCAAGTGTTATCTGTGTCTGCTTAAGGGTCTATTTGCCAACCAGTTATAATCAGGCCTGTTATACGGATTAGGGGTCAACCAGAGAAGGTTGACACCACATATTAATTTGATATGGAGCATCGCAAATAAATGTGAGTTGTCTCGTCCAATTACAAAAGCCTAGCAGCATTTCTTTTCTTTGAAAATTATGGGGTTCCTTTTTGTTCAGACCACACCAGAAAAGCTAAAATCACAGTTTTCCATGTGCATCATCCAACATTGCTGAGCCAAAGTTATTAGCTTTTTCAGTAATATCCTGCAATACCTTTTACAAGAAATTCATTGCTAACTCATATAATCACCTTCTCCTAAATTTTGCACCACATAAATCTTGAATGATAACTGATCAATACTTTTATTCTGGTAATGTCATTTAAAGTTGGTTGCGTAGTTCTCTTTGCAGATTGGCTTCTTGTTTAGAGCTTCTCTTTAAGCGAAGGAGGGGGGAGGGGGGACGAATCAGACTCCATTGCTATCCACATATTCTCCGTAGAAGATTATTTTTCACATTTTGCTGTAATTTCTTACTACTACTACACCACAAAATTCAAAGAAGAATATGGTTCTCGTCAAAAGTAGCTACAGAGAACGAGGCCTATGTATGCTTTATTTCTATTATAAAATTAGTTTGATTCTCTTTTCCTTCAGCGCACATAAACCAGAACTCCATTAGATGCAAGAAAATTTGCTAGCTCTGAAGAAAGGCCCACTTTACCAGTATCTATCAGAAAACATATCCAATAATCTTTTTTACAAGGCAGAATAGATTAGCTCTGGAATATTGAAAATGGAGGGGGGGGTGTCATCTTTATTTGAAATCTATGTCTTCAGAAACAACTTGTTCTTTGTTTTCTACATGATGCAATGAGGTGCAAGCTTTTTATCTTATCTGCTATAGCCTTTGGTGACTAGTCTTTCTTTACATCGTCATCTCTAGCCACATCAACATACTGTGAATTTTCTGAACTGACTTCAATTTTCAGTCCTGTAAATTTTCTACTTGAGTACAAGTCCCACACATCATCTACCCCTCGAAAAGAGTCCCAACACCGGACGCCATCATTTTGTTGCTTCGCTGATTTGAGAATACTAGGGGATTATCCTTTATGGTCACCTTTGCACTCAATTACTCAAAATATAATTCAATTCACAGTATTTTGGTTTGGGGAAAAGGGAGGTGGGGTTTGGGGGGGTATTAAAGGGGCATTTTCAGATATCAGGGTTAGTATACAAAGTAGGTCTTTGAGACTGTCTTTTTACACTTCAAGAGTCAAAAACTCAAACAGGATCACTACCTTTGGGGTTGTAGAAAAAGAGTGTAATGTTTGAATTCCAAAAAGATTCAGGAGCTGGTATCTGCAAGGATTGCCTTGTGTGTTTCTTTGTGCCCCCCACCGCACCCCACCCCACACATGGCTAGACTAGTCCTTTTGATATCGTTGCATGCGGGAATTGACTTCAACTCCGCACTATTTGCAAATATTTGGGTCTTCTTTTTCATTGCTAATCACTCGATAATTTCCCCGAGCAGAAATTCTACATTTTAGAAGCCAAAAATTATTTTTTTGAAGAATCCATCTCTTTCCGATTATTCTCAACAACTTAACAAGAGAGACACCTTAGTAGTTCGGTTTGCCCTCTCCCTTTCTAGTGCACTATGTGACTTGACAAAATCCTGTGTGTCGAAAATCCACAGAAATTGGCAGATCAGGTGTTTCTACTTGTTAACTTAGTATCTCAGTTCGATTTAGTACACCTTGCTGTGTAGGTAAAGATGAGGCAATTCTGATTTATAGGGTTCTACATGATGCTGAACTCTTTACTGTCCATCAAAGTCTTCTCATATTTTATTCCTGTTACGCCTCATGATCTCAGTCTATTAGAGATTAGGATCTGCCATCCAGATAAAAAGACGAATCTACTTCAGGTGTTGCAACTGGAGTTAATTCCAATTAGTTGCAATTCTACATTGTTTTCCAAATTGAGCATGTGTTGATGCGTCAACTTGGGGAGAATTGGAATATAATTCCAACTGTTCAGAATTGTTGCTAGAATAATGTTATTTATCTATGGTAGAGATGAATCTCTGCTTGATGTCTGGTGTGGCATGAGTTAGCATCAAATGATTAGATCGATCAAATGCGTTTAATATGACATTCACCTTGTTGCTGTTGGCCTTATCATTTACTGCCACGTCACTGGGGATTGATCTCTAGTAGAGATGAATGGCATTACTCTTATATTTAATGGTGGCAAAAGATATCTTATTTCCCTTTTTACTTGGGAGTATTTTCTCATCTTCTACAAGTTAATGGTATTCTTCTTTTAAATGTTCATTCCCATTGCTTCAATTATTCTCACACCTTAAGCTGTAGTTTATGATATTAAGGTACTAAATGAAGTACCTTCATTGCTTCATTCCTATTCAGTTTCTTGCCTTAGTCTGTTGCTCAAATTATTTTCCTTGTTATCCTTCAAATATTTTATATTTTCTTGAATTCAGGTGTCCATGGTGACTCCTAGTAACAAACTGGCTATCTAGCGGAAAGAGTAATTTTGTCGGAGAAGGGTCAAATGGGTTAAATCTGCTCATTTCCAATAACGAGTTTTAAAGACAACGAAATTTTGAAGTCTATGCACATAGCATGCTTGCCAAGCTGAAGAATTGTTAGTTCCATGTGTAGGTGATTTGGAGCAGGCTAGAGCTGGCCAATTGGGTGGCCAGAAATTGGTAACAGATCACGTAGTTCATAATTTTAGCACGTTTTCTTTGTGTAGTTTTAAGAAATATTATAGTTAATTATATAATTTAGATCCAATGTTTCTTTTCTGAGTACAGTTTCCTTCACGGAGTAGGGCTGTGATGACTTTGGTTCTTGTTTTTTTTCTGCTGGATGCAAATTCTTAACCATAGTTGTCTGTTTAAATTTGCTTAGCAATGCAGTTTCTTTCATGGTATTGAGTTTTTGTCTTTAAACTTTGCCCTTTTTTTATCCTTCAATTTGATACAATACAAGTATTTTGTGGCTTTGGTACAATACAATTATTTTCCCATCTTTTTAATCATTTTATGCAATTCAATTATTTCCTGATCTTTCATCTGTTTTTACATCCTACATATGAAAGGATTCGATTGATATGAAGGAAAAACATAACACTAATAGGCAAAATATGTGGATTGACTTGCGTGCATATATAAATGGTTCTCTCTCTCTCTCTCTCTCTCTCTCTCTCCCCCGTCTTTGTGATTCATGCCTCCTATTTCTTATGCCATCCTCTGCAAGTGTTTACTTGCCGGAGATGGAGATTGGGGTTTCCAACTCCTAATGTCAGATTGCATTTTTGGCGGTGATGGTTTTCCATCTGATCTCTTCTTTTTTTTCTTTGGTTTTGACCATGATCTGCGATATGAAATCTTATAGTGGTTTCAGGATTTGACTAGCAATGGTTGTTATGGTGGTTGTGGTGATAGTTGTGGTAAGGGATTTTAGGGTTCCGGTGATTTGTGGTCTTGTGACTGGTGAGTTACAACTCTTGGGGTTATGATTCACTGTAGTGGGGCAATGACTCACCGAAGCTGGACTATGACTTGATGGAGTGTGACTGTGAGACTATGACTCGCCGGAATGTGACTGGGACCAAGTCACAAACTGTTTGAAATTATGACATGTAACTGTCTCCGATTGTGATCACTTGATTTTTCCTTTAGAAAAAAATGGTAGTGTACTTTAATTTTGCAAATGTACAAAAAAATACATTGGTGTTTGTCGAGAAACACTTATATAAATTTAAAGAGATTCTACCATCATACAACCACCTGTCTTTTTGTAATGTTCAGTTATCATAAATAGATAGAGGCAATTCGTTTCAAAAAAATAAATAAATAGAGGCAATAAGGTTCAATCTTATATATATCTTAATGGGGCTGCCTAGGTGACAAAGTCATGATCCACAATTACTTTAAAAATTAATAATTAAATAACGAACTCCCCAACTCCTCAAAAAATTCCCACGCCCTGGGAATTCTTAATTAAAGTGATTAACTTTTTCTTTTCTTTTTAAATGTTAATTTGCACCATCCCTGACCCCACTTCGTCCGCGCATTTAAATCTCCTTTCAATTTGTCATTTTTTGTTTTTGCTTTAGTTTCCCCCCCTCAAATCTCTATTTGCCTATTTATCTTGATTATCATGAATTTTTATGTTTTTTCTTATTGATTTTTATGCTAACATTTATTCTCTTTTTATCTACAAGAGAATTGAGTGGGTCGCTTGTCAATATTAAAAAAATAATAAAAAATGGGATATAATATATATATATATATATATGTGAAGCCGTAAAGAAAGAGCGACTAATCGTTCATGTTATGATTTATGATATATGCTTTCATTTACGAAAATTAATGTTCTTGTAATCACAAATTAATCTTGTCTCTAATAAGATTCTGAACATATGATTGTGAGAATTATTTAATTGCCAAATTCATTGTTAAAAAAATAGAAAAAGGAAAAAAAGTTCATTAATAACTCTATCAAGATTCCCAGGCGAGTGGGATTTTTTGGAGGGGTTAAATAATAACTATATGGTTAAATAATAAATCTACAATGCCACCTCCCGTGTTAAAATGGCTGTTAAATGATTTTGGTAACTGTAGTAAAGAGATCGATGTTTTAAATTTAGCTAGTTGAATAAACAATAAAATGTAGTAAATTTTAGTGATGGTTAATTTCAGATGTACAACTAGGGCTGGCCAAAAAAAGGGGTCCAAAGCCGAGACAGACTAGTAAATTGACCGGTTCACTCGAACCGTAGGGTTTGCCAAAACCCGATTAAAATAGGCAGTTAAACTGCCAAAATCGGAGAACCGTAGGTTCCGATTCGCCAGATTGGAATCGAATTTGGCCGGTTCAGTTCCAGTTCTGGGATGAAACCGAATTGGCCCACTGTTTACCTAATATGATGTACAAGGTTAACAATTATATTATTATCTTCCGATCTGATATGTTAAATTAAAGAATTGAACTCATCCAAGTCCTAGTGTGTCCAATTATTTTTCCCCCAAAAATTATTGATCAAACTTGAATAAAAATGCCATCTCACACGTTAAGTTGTTCACTAAATTTAAAGAGCCATTTAACACGTTAAAACAAATTCTCTTAACAATGCTCCTAACACATCCAATGGACCTTTATTTTTCATCTTTAACACACACACACACTTAACACATCCAAAGTGAATGGTCTAATAATACTACTAGTAAGCAGAAGAATAAGATTGCTGAATTTTCTATAAAAACAAATCGAGCTCTAATTACGGAGCCAAATCACAAAATGAGTTCACAAAATCAAGCCACTTGATTTTTTAAGTGATGCGACGCTTGAAAAAACCATATTCCCACCGTGGACGTATGTAAAATAGTTTTTGTAAGTATGTACATGTAGCGGAGTTGTACAAAGAATAGGCTTCTATTAACCAAAGTACATATTTACACGTAGAAGGCTTTCTAGCTTGTCACAGGATGCACAATTATCTTCACAACAAAGTTCGTAATTCAGAATATATACATATATCCACGGCGGTGCATGATTTTACTACCTGAAGTATCGACAAATTCAGTGTGATACTTCTCTTTATTTCTTCTCATATTTCAAGCAACTCAATGGCTAGAAATCTTTATATGGGTCGACTAGTCGACTGTGACTGTCTAGCCTTGCTGGACGATGCCATATTGCAAGCAATTAGCAGCTTCCAATTAGTACTACCAAAATCGATCCTTGTTGACACTCAAGTAACCAGACATCACTTTTCCTCCGGTATTCCTCATACCATCAATAAGAAAACACCAAGTCGAGCCTAATGCTCCAATGAAATAATCAGATTCGCTGGCCATCAAGAAATTAACAAGAGGGTAATTTGTGCTTGTTTCCCGGCCAAGACTGGCTTCGTAAGCCGCCATGGTGGTGTTCCCCACTTGGCGTGTCACGTTAGTGTAGTAAAATTTCCAATGAGAGTAAGATCTTGATTTATCAATCACCTCCTGAAATTAAGAGACTACCTCCGTAAGAACAACTAAGAAAAGACAGCAAATGATTGTGTTTGTTTCTAGACATGTTCGACTATGTTCTATTTTCGTTTCAGATAAAGACTTAGACCTGGTAGTC
Organism: Nyctanthes arbor-tristis; assembly: GCA_963692815.1. Lineage (NCBI taxonomy): Eukaryota > Viridiplantae > Streptophyta > Magnoliopsida > Lamiales > Oleaceae > Nyctanthes > Nyctanthes arbor-tristis. The sequence goes on along the minus strand of CAVNYN010202836.1, from coordinate 15,110 downwards.
ACCTTGCTCACCCATTAACTTGCTGAAATTTTAATCAACCATGATAATTGTTTATTTTGAAAAGTTTAGCTCGATACTCTAGCTGTCATAGTCTGATATTCAATGTATTGAACAGCATGTTAATGAACAGCAAGTTAACCTGCATTTCAGTGGATAGCCAGATTCTGTTGAGACTGGGGAAGCGCTCTCGAATCCGCTCTGCTAGATGCATATATTCTTCGAATCCAACGACCTTCATTTCACATGACTTATCCCCCATTCTCACATGCATGCTTAACAAAGGACGAGGAATCCATGCTTTCTGATTCGACCATACGAATTTTTCTATGTCGGAGATATTTTTATCTTCTAAATCCTGCAGAAACGAGAAATATCGTGCAGGAAAATGAACTCAGATTCTACAACAACAAAGGCATGAAAAAAATGAAATCAGATTCTATGCTGGATCCATTTGGAGCACGGCGCATGGAGCCCATACAATATGTGTAAACAACAAAATAGACAGAGAGTCTCGAACCTTTCTAAAATCTTTAGAAGAAGACATGGGAACCATGTTAGCAGCTTCCCATCCGAATGCAGCATGACGTGCAATGTTTAGTAAGTGGCATGTATATTCAGAGTGAAATCTCATCAGGTAGCGCACCGCCTAACGGTTAAGCAAATTGTGTATTAGGTAACATACAGAAAAAAGGAAAAAGAAGAAGAAATTAGGTTCTTGAAATCTTTAAATTTATTAATTTAATATTTTTGCTCATACTTAGTAATAGAATATAACTTGGCAAGACATTAAGATAACAAGATATTGCATCATTTTGGAGAACCAAAAACTTCACTGTGCACGTGAAAAGTTAGAAACAAGGCACATTATTGTACATCATGCACACCTGTGCTCGCCACCATCGACGGTCCATTTTCCGATGCCAAGAAATAAGGCTCCCGTTTATCTCGGTAGTTGGCTGCATCATACTCCATGGATTTGCCCATATCCTGAAATACAATGTTGATGTGCTTTATGTCTTAGGATGATCCACATCAGTGTTTACACTAAAAAAGAGTTGAGGAGGGGATCTGATAACGCTTAGCACTACTTACCTAGGAATCTTTCCGGCCCATATTTCTTTTGACGTATAATTTTCTTTCCTTGTAATAATCCCCTTTGTCCAAGCTTCTCTGTCTTGCGTTAGCTCAAATGCACGAATCCTACACTCCTGGGAGGTTTCAGGAAAGAAATAACAAGACCAACTAGAGCGTGAAGAACCTGTAAAGAAACAAGATCTCTATCGATTGCATGAATTTCTCATAAGATAAGGGGGCAGAATGTGTGTCTCCACGAAGAAAATATTCACTTTGGTCCTAGAGGATGAATTGGTTAACACTAGGTCAGATGCTAAAGTAATTTGAGTGTCATATGTACTAATGAGTGACTGCAGCCAATGAACTTTAGGTTACTACCTATGAAGACATATAAAATGGACAGATCAGTAGTATAACAAAGAAGATTTTATTTTCATCTTATTAGCGTAGAGTGGGGTTTGCTCCTCTCTACTAAACAAATCATGTGTAAAGGGATCTGGAACTCAAGCAGCTACCAAGGTTTCCTAAATTACTCTAGGAGCAAGAGACCATAAAAAGTAGAAGCCCCTTAACATAACACAATGTGTGTATCTATACATACGAGGACGCCCACAACACACAACCACACACTCGTCCTGTGTTACCTTTACAGCCATCGTGGTCAGCTCTATTATAGTAGGCAGTGACGAGAACCCGTTTCTCCTTGATTGCAATAGCAAGAAGACCACACATTCCAGCTAGCTGTGCTCCAATACCAAATCCCGGCAATCGCTCCCAGTCAGCCATTAGAAACCTTACACCAGGATCACTGCAGTTTAATGGATGCTGATGAAGCCAAATATCACGCTGCACCTTCCTGGTAAGTGGGTAATTTTCTTCATCAGATCCTGTAATCTGAAATAGATTGTTAGGGAATGCCATAATTTTAACTTGAACATTAGTCAAAATTAATGATCTAATTTCATGTAGGTTGAATGAAAAAATATGATGACATACAGTTGATCAGCTAGTACCCAGCAAGAGTTCCTTGATTATTCAGTGAATCTACCTTGGGGGGTTTCTAGAGGAAAAAGGATTATATGTATTTGCATTCATTTTCTTTTTCTTTATTACTCAACAAGAATCTCAGTAGAGTTTTCTGGCAGGACTCCCAAAATCCTTGAGCCACATCTATCTTACAAATATAATAGATTAGCCAAACCTCCATTTTCCAACTAAAATATATTTTTTGTCTTCCAACCGCTACACAGCAGGAAAAAGTGCTACCCGTCCCATGTTTTCTTCCCATGATACTCCCGTTTCAGAATACTCTAAGGGACATTTCCACCTTACTTGCTACAACTAATGATGCAGAAAGTTCTTTTGCCTAGCTAACTAATGACTTCACCATAAACAACTTAGACAGCATTCTATTCCAACAAACAATAACCAGTTAATCTTTCCATAAAACAATACATTCTGAACAGATTATCTTTCATCAAGTCAATCGAAAGAAATTTTGAGAACACACAATGATACTTACCCAGGGAGGATAAGCTCCTTCTGATATTATATGATCCCTGTAGTTCTTCAGCTGCTCATCAGTTATAGACAGTGGAATGTTGTTCAAATGTCCTTTCCAAATTGTCCAGGGTGGGAAGGACTCATTTCTAAGTCGCCTATCAAGACGTCGATTTACTTCCAAGTTCAACTTGCAGTTTTCTAAATGAGGGGCTTTTGGTTCATTGAGTTTGCTCAATCTGCCATTCAAAGAGTAATGGTCATCCGCTTCAGCTGATTTACTAAGTAAATTGCTCCATGCAGAATATAGTTTGGACACTTTTTCATCCATTCCGGGGCTAGTAATTATGTCCCTTTCTTTCGTTATCACATTACTGTATCCACCTGTAACATATACTATCGATGAAATACAAATCGGTGAAATACCTATAATATTTCTAGTGCAATCAGTAATGGAGATATTCAGAGTCAAATATGAAGGTTGTGAAACAGAGTGATCCCATTTTCTCATATTCAAACGCAATGAAATTGATAACCACAAAAAGAAAATAATAATAATAATAATAACAACTTTACTAAACTGTATTTAGCTGAAATGTTTTTATGTTAATTAATGGTGCAAAACTTCAAACCAACACATGAATTCAATTAGCTTTTGGTGATCTATTTTGAATATTGCCAGTTTTCATACTCTTTGTCTTAAACCAAATAACACTCCAAGTTGTACACCTTTGCCCATTTTCTAATTCCTAATTTTACTAGTATGTGTTTTCCTCATTAACATAGACAAGAAAGGTGTAAGGTCTCAACCGGAGGGGGGGGGGGGTGCATAAGCTGTCAATGACTTCAAAAAATGGTTATAAACTTCTTGTCAAGGAGAAAGTAGGAGTTGCTTGCACAGGAAGGATGTCTTTGGATGAAGTGTGTTGATTATCATGGAATTGTCTGAAGTCCAAATCATGGATTCGCACTTTACTTCATACACAAATTTAAGAGACATCCTTTGTAACTTTTGACCAAAACTTAAAAGGATAATTCATGAATACAGAATACCAAAAAACTAAAATTAAGGAATTTTTCTAGCATAAAGTTACTCATTTCGCGTCCAGTTACCGTAATAGAATGTTGTATAAAAATATTAGCAAACTCAATACAGAAAAGGTAGAGATAAAAGCTGAGAACTCAATCAACAATATACCAGTTAAAAAACGATCAGTCCAATAAAGCAAATAATTTTTGAGAATTAAATTCACGCAAGCTCTTCAAAAATCTGCTGAAACAACAATAAGGATATAGCAAAAAGAACTTTAAACAGGCAGTAACAGGAAACTCGACTTACTGTTAACTATTGCGCTAGAATTCGATGTGGGAATTTGTGGTGGAAATGTCCAAAATGCAACTCCACGAAATGCAGAGGCCCCAGATTGAGTAAAAAGAACCAATGAAGTTAGGCAAACTCCAACAAAAAAACCCACCGCACAACTCTGGCATGAACCTGAACTGCCCATCTGAACAGCTCTCTGTGAAACAACTCTCTCAAGAGATTTTGGATTCAAAGGCTCCATTTGTTTTCCACAAATAAGCATATATTCAATTTCAAGAAACAGAGACCTCCTTTTCAGAGAAATGTCATGTGCCCAACTAACTTCTAATTGCTATCACATGAACCTACTTTGAATCTTTTCTTTTCTCCGTAGCATCCCCAATTTCATGTGTCAACCATAAAGTGCACATTAATTCTGATTAATAAGGTCGTATCGGAGGGTGGGTGGATTGGTTTGAATTCTAATTATAAACTCCTGCAAGCGCAGGTCAACTGGACTTCCCCTGTTCTACCTGCAATCCAACGAAATTAAATGAAATCTCATGAGATTGTCCAGAATTCATGATGATAACTTGGAAAACAGAAAAATAACATAAAAAGAAACACCCCGAAAAAAGAATGCAAAAAACATATGAGGAGAAACAAGTGGGGAAAAAATAATAGAGAAGTGCAGATAGAAACAAGGAGAAAGACAAAAGAGTCACAGGTCACAGCCATGGCAGACTCATATAATAATTACAGTTACCGATGAGAAAAAATTATCAAGAAACGGGTTATCAAGAAAGAAAGAGACCATGCACAAAAACACATCGCAGTGATTTTCACTTTTCCAGTCGAATAATCTGAGTACAAACAAGTAACAAAGGCACCCAAAAAAAGCAACGATCCATTGAAAACCCCCAAAAGAAAAATAAAGAGAATTGTGTTCCAGAAGATAGAAAATTTGGCGTTTTCCGCCATTTTTCTTGCCCATTTCCAGCAAGAGGAAAAAAAAACCAGAAAAGAAACGGAATCGAAATTATCAGAGAGTATGGGGAACCTACCCGTAAATCTTTTCTTTAATGTTTCTCGAGATGACATATCATATAACATCATCCATCCTCTTCCAAACATTGATTCACAGTCACAGAGAAGTGGGGCTTTTGTTGGGAAATTTCATTTTCTTTGTGTGTGGTTTAGTGATTATCACTCTCGTTCTAGTCACTATATGAGTATATGTGCATTTGGAGCAGGAGGAATATATTCTTTTGTTGTGGTCCTACACAACTCCCATCACCATCACCATGAGCTGTGTATTTTTCTTGTAAAAATTTATGTTGATTTCTTCATTATTAAACTACTTTTTCTACCAAAACTTTGTGCTAATTTTCTGGGTAAGCTTTCATGATATTATTATTTTGTGTGAGTTTACGTGAAGCTATGGCAAAGGTGACATAATTGATTTTCAATTCTTCGCAATAATACGCACATAGAATGCTGATTTTAAGTTTGTTTGAAAACTTGTTTTTAGTAGTAGGTTTCAAGTATTAAATGTGTTACTTTAACGACCCTATAAAATAACATGACACAATACTAGTTATACAATTATCTTAGAAAATAGAATCTTATTATATCACACTATAATATCATCAGAAGCTTAGTACTTGATCAAATTCACCCTTTTTAGCTCAATTAAACCGATAAAGTTTGAAATTTCATCTTGACGCATTTTCTATTACTATTTTTTTCCTAAATCTCATTAGAATTAGAACTTCTATGTTATTTTTAGACATCCAACTATTTACTTTTTTTCGATTTAAAAGAACCCATTTCAAGTCAACTTCCTCTAAAAAAACAATTCAAAATTCAAAATCCGATAAGTTCAATCTTATCAAAACCAACTAAAAAGCTTCAAAAAAAATTGGAAAACTGCTTTTCAAATTTTCAAAATAATCTTTAGATGCACTTTCATCGCTGGTGATTATCACTGTGCAAATGTTGCATTAAATAACCTGTTTAATTAAATAAATCTAATGTGTCTCACATTTCAGTGAACTTATCATTTAATGTCATGTCATTACATATCACATAAAATAGTGATGATAAAAAATATTATTCTTTATGGTATATATATATGTTAAAAACATTCCGGATGTTTTGTTAGAAAACATCTCATCCGTTGTGGTTTACATGAATGCATGTCACATGAATTTGAAATATGCCACATACTTATAGTTTGAATGTGTGCCTTGTATGGGTGTAGGCATAATAGCATGCTTTCGCATAGATAAAATAAAATTTCTGATATATACGGGGCCAACTTTCCCATAAAGATTTAAAAAAAAAAAAAAGAAAGTTATTTCTTTTGACCGAAAAATAAGGTTGAAAAGTTATTTACAAGTGGGGCAAACATGATTTTTTTTTCTTTTTTTTCCTAGAAAGAGGCCAAAATATGATTTTGTTTTATCTCAATGGACCATTATTATTCTTATCATTTTCAATTCCCACAATTATTATTTACGAGAAGTTTCCCTCCCCGTGCCATTATTGAGGGCGGATATAGTGCGATATATTCCGGTTAACGTTTATTGATCATCTTTAACTAACAGTCTAACCACCGAGCAGCGATTTATCCGGGTTTGGGAATTATCCAATCTCACTGGATAGGATAGCTTTCGATAAATCTCCATATTAATAAAATAAAATTGTATTTGAATTTCAAATCCTTGTGAATCAAAGAGTGCAAGTAGACCATAGTTTGACCATATTTATTTAGCTATAGTTCTCGTTGACCTTTTGACCATATTTATTTAGCTATAGTTCACATTGACCTAATTGTCTATGTATGATTTATAAAATACTAACAAAATATCATTTTATATTAAGATATCAGCTGGGTTTTAGAAGAAACAACTCCATAATGTGGCAGAATAGGGCATAAATTTTCAAATGCCGACGACATGCATTGTACACAATGCTCACTTCCAAATAATATATATCATTAAGTATCCATGTTTTAAAATCTTTTGACTAATGAAGTCAAATAGTTACATGAGAATTTGACTACTAATCACATATCGCCACATGTATAAAACTACATAAGATTTTCTAACGTGACTGCTATAGATGGCTAAAAACTACATATATGTGCTAGTGTTTCCAACTTTGTTTAAGGTCAAATTTGACAAATCACCACTGTTTCCCCCCTTTTCTCAGTCGTTATATGAGGATTTTAGGGAAAGAAAAATTGAAACCTTAACAAAGAGTGTGAAAAATGGACCCGGGTTAGTTATTTTGATCCCATAAATTTGCACGCCACCAGTCGATTGGCTACTCTCTCCTTTAATATTGAGCGTGTGAAGCTCTAGTGCCTATCGTGAATATTACAGCCATGCAAACATGCACATGAAATACATAAATACATAAGAAAAATGTTATTTCTCTAAATTGAAGACTGGTCTCAAATTTAGTTGGTATTTTTCTTTAAATAATGAATAGATGGATGTCTTTATGTATTTATTAGGTCTGGGAGTTCGGGTTTCGAATTCGGATATTACACTGACCAGACCCGGACCCAATATTTCAGTTCGGGTTCGAGTTCGGTCTTGAAAATGGCCAGTCCGTTCGGGTTAGATCTCAGTTCGGGTTCAGGTAATACTTCAGGTTTTGTTTGGGTTTTTCGGGTATCTAACGCATATTATATAAACCTATAAACGAAAAAAGAAACACTTAAATGGATAAGAAGAACAAAAACTTTGAAGCGCATATAATTCACTGAAATGAAAATAATAATAATTAGATACTAATATAATAAAGTTAACAATTAGAAACTAGTATTTGGCTAATTAGCTTTATTTATATTTTTTTGGAGGTGGCTTTCTTTATATTCTAATTTTATAGGTTTACAGATTTACGATAAACTTGCAGTGTTATCAAGTAATTGATTAAAAATAATTTATCTTATACAAATCACATGATATATATATATATAAACTAGTAAAATCTTCATAGAAAAGACAAATTCACATATTTTATACAAATCTTGAGTTTTGTTTTGCGTGTGTGAAGGAGACGAGTGTATTGAAAATGTGATTGTGAAATGAAAGAGATAATTTTGTGGATTGTGAGAATTAATTAAAAATTTGAATTTAAAAATTTTGAGAGTAAAAAAAATGTTCGGGTATTTTCGGGCTTTTTGGGTTTTAACTCATGCCCAAATCTCGTCCAAACCCATTTGATTTTGGTTCAGGTATCCGTTCGGATACCCGTTCGGGCATAATTTTTATTCACTACCCGTTCGGGGTTCGGGTATATTCCGATCGGGTTGGGTAACCCGTTCGGGCTCAGATTTTTTGCCCAGGCGTAGTATTTATGATTATCTACCCATCCTCTAATGTAAAAATATCAACTAGACTGGAGGTAAATAATACTACTCAATAAATAAAATTATCTAAAAACAATAAAAATAATGTTATTTATCTATACTGGAGACCGGTTTCTAGTCTGATTGTCATTTCTTTATTAATTATTCAATAAATCAATACACTTATGTATTTATACATTATCACTCATATCTCAATATAATAATGATAATTAGACTAAAGAACAACATTACAGATCGGAAGAGTAACATATATAAAATAATGGAAAGAGTCCACCTTAGCCCACTATAGTTCGGCCCCCCCCAACCCACCCCACAAAAAATCTTAATGTAGAAATAAACCGATTGGTAAAAACGAGCGGTGGATAACTTGTGATCTAATAGCGTGTCTCACGAAATATCTAGATGAAAATAATTTGATTAAATTTTATTTAAAAGTAAACATAAAAATGCTTTTTATTATTTGACAAAATTTTTGTTGAATTTAACATTACCCTTAAGTAGACACTAGCCTTTCACTCGTGCGATGGACAGAAAATATAATTCAAAATAATCTAACTCATTATAAAGATTTGAAAAATTAAATGCCGACACATGTAAGAAAAACATAAAAAACTTGATATTATAGTATAGTATCACATATTTTGTTTAAACATAGTTGTATTTTATTTTAATCTTTTCATATGATATAAATAATCAATTCATAAAAATTATCAACTATTAACTTTATTAATTTGTGTACGCCAAATCGTGTGATATAATGATATCTTGGTTAGCTATCAAACTTTTAAATAAAGAAGAGAAAATTTAGGAATAATCCATTCAAAATCACAAAGATAAAATAAAATTATGAAAATAAGATAACTCAAAAATTTTAAAGATAGCTTGAGTAGAAATTAAAAAAAAAATCAGATATAGAAAGCATTTACCCCAGTAATTACCACATTTAAAGACTAAAGTACCCATACTTCTAAAAAAAGTGACAATTGTACAGCTAGCTCATTTAATTTAATTAATGTATAGACTTTCAAGACTACAGCAACAGGACAAATTAAAAGAGAAGGGACAAAAATGTCATACTATAAAAATTTGAGTACTTAATAAAATAGTTTTTCTTTATACATACTTAATAGAAGAATTAACTTAAAAAGTAATTTTAAATGTTTAAAATAAATAATGGCCAAATGAAGTTGAGGGGAGGCAAAAAAAATGAAGGTTAAATTAGGTTGACTACATCCGTCAATGGATTGAAATTTTAATATTAATTAATTAATTAATCAATAGAAACCCTTTTTATTTGAAACAACAATCGATACCAACCTTAATTATTATTATTATAATTATATATGTTAATAAAAAAAGCTGTGTCACGTATCAGACTAAAAAATATGATGATAATGACATCAACAATTAGATATTAATATTTTCTCAAAAAAAACTAGATATTAATATTAATATTAATAAAAAACGACGTCCAATTTTAAACGTTGATATTTACCGACATTATTGGTTTTATTTCTATATTTTATTCTTGTTTACTTTTCTCTCGTTCTTTCTTTCTCATTTTTTCTTTCTTCACTTGATATGTGAAATATGTTATCTATATATATTGAGGACGCTCTCTTTTTTCCGGCTATTTGTGAAAATATTTTTACGATCGAAGATTCCAACAATGTTATGGAAACAAAATCATTTTTCATCATAGAACTAGATTGTGGATCTAACCGCATTAGAGAGTGGTGTAGAGGGAATTTGGGTGCGACGGAGGGATTAGTTTTGAGAGCCAACCCACAATCTAGTTCCATAATAAAAGTAAAATATGTTATCATAGTTTTTTTTTTTCATTACTGTCCTGTTTTAATATCAACAAATTATACTACTAATAAAAGGGATCAATTACTCAATTAACTATTTCTAATTGCTTCATTTAAGACGTATAAATGTGAATAATTTGAAAGTTATCAGCCCTGACTTTTCGAAAATTTTCATTTTTCATTGACAATAGATCAATTGGATGAAGAAATGCGAAGGGAATGAAGGGTGAAATGGAAAAAGACAAAAATGTTTAAGGAAATTAATTGCACTCCCGTTCTCCCACCACTGGCGGAGACAGGGGGAGCCTTCCTGGGCCCCGGCCTGTCTCCGCATAAGCCTCTTAATAATATAAAAAAAAATTTTTTTAAGGGCCGGCCTAGGGATATTTGAAATTGGGCTCGGGGGAACCAAATGGGCGGCCAAGCTGGGGTTTTGTTGTAGCACCCAAAAAAAAAAAAGGAAAAACTAAAAAGGCTAGCCCAAGATGGAACAAAAGGAAAGGGAGCAGCGAAACAGAATGCAGAACAGAACATAATCAAATGCAGAAGCAACTTGGTGAAGGTGGGACTCCGAACTCAGAAGCTCTCGGTCCGACGGTGCGCTGTCACCGTGTTCTGGCTGGCAACAGTCTGGACGGCCCAGGAGAGCGCCGGCGGTGAGGTTGGGGCTGTGAGGCGATGGGTTTAGCTTCAATCAGGTAAGTTTTATACTTTTATTCTAGCCTTAATTCTTAAATTGATTTTGCCCTAATCTAAGCAAATAGCCAAATTACCTCTAAATTCCAAATTTATAAAGAATTTAATTCACACATTAGATATACATAGGTCATTAGATATACATAGATGGTTAATGGTTATGCAATGAGTATCATTGCAATGAGAATGGTTGAATTTTATGCTTATATGGTTAAATACTTGAATTTCATTTATAGTTATATAGAAAGCTTAAGTCTTTAAGAGCACATAACTGATTTTTGTTGGTTGAAATCTTGAAGAAAATTTTGTTGTATGGTGGTAGTGAGTAGTGACATTGGAATTAGGAATAGATTACAATTTACAAATTAACCATATATTCAAAGAAGAGAGTTCGAAAAATCTTATAAAGAAGAGAGGGGAAAGAAGAAGCAAATTTATCTGTGATTTAATAGAAGTTTTGAAGAAGCCTTCAATTGTTGCTATTTTGGGAGATCATCTACAATTGGAAATTCCCAGGTTCATATCTTTCCCACATTTTCCTTATTTATCAAGGGTTTTATTGCTTGCGATCCGTTTCCTTGTCCGGGTTTAATTTTTTTGCCAAATAAATGATAACAGCTGTAGGTTTTTGGTACAATGCAGGGTTTTTCCAACTCGAAAAATGTGAAAAAAATCAAAGTTTTAATTAATTTATTTTTTTCAAATACTGACATTGCAAAAGTTTTAATTTTTTGTATGAAATTTGATTCAGTTGTCCCTACATTGTGCTTGAATAATAATTGAGATATACATAGATGGTTAATGGTTATGCAATGAGAATGGTTGCAAATTGCAATGAGAATGGTTGAATTTTATGCTTATATGGTTTAATACTTTCATATATAATCATATAGAGAGCTTAAGCCATTAAGAGCACATAATTGATTTTTGTTGCTTGAAATCTTGAAGAAAATTAAGTTGTATTGTTGTAGTGAGTAGTAACATATGGTTGAAGATTGGAAATTGGAATTAGGAATAGATTACAAATTTACAATGGACTTTGAATTTATGCTTTGATGGTTGATGGATATTTGTTTGTATATGGTTTATTATTTGGTTTCTAATTTCTTGACTTGTTGGCTAGTTGATCATATTAATTTTTTTATTGTTAATAAGTGAATTATCTAAGGTAAAATAAGTTTTCTAATGGATTTTTATTAAATACTTTGATTTTATAGAAGAACTTATGGCTAAAGTAAAAAATCGTAGGGTCTAACTAACGTTTTAGCCTATTTTGAGTCATTGCAAACTTTGTAACGCACTTGAGTTGAGTTTGCTTACTATTTTGTGGGAAAAAAGAGAGCTTATTTTTTTTTTTTTACTTTTCGATCCGGTTCCCCCCACTTTTGTGTCCTGGCTCCGCCATTGTCTCCCACCATGCGCCTAGCGGAATTACCCCGTCAAATAGATACATAAACATGGTGGATATTATTGGACAAATCACATGGATTATCCTACAGTGGGGCCAATCCATATAGATGTTATCCAATAATTTCACGCCACATGTGTATCTGACGAGATAGACAAATGGTGGGAGATGATTTTTTAAATTAGTTGGCCCTTTTACGAAAGTGATGCCTAATAATTATCAAGATCTCCTACCAGACGCACACATGATAGGAAATTAGAAGATAACTCATATGTGGAACTCCCATTTTTTATTTAATGTTAGCTTTCTATTTTTTCTCATGTTATTTCAAATTTGAATGGGTTAATTTCATAAATCGTCCCCAATCTTTCGGTTAAGAATTGGTTTTGTCCCTAACTTTTTTTTAAGACACCCTACAACCCATAACCTTTGATAAATACACAGAAATCGTCATTTTCTCCCTTATTTCATAAATATATACATGATTTTCTTGCATTTTAAGACAATTTCAAACAACACCCAATGGAAGAACCGAGAGAAGAGAGAGAGCCGAGAGATAGGGAGAGAACGAGAGATAGAGAGTTAGTCGGGGAAAGAGGGAAAAATGAGGGAGTGATTTTGGCGAAATTGGAGAAATTGAAGAAGCATGACAAGGAACTATCACCCTATGTAAGTATTTCTAACTTTCAAGCCTTGTTTTCATATAAATTTTAGGGGTTAATCTTTTCCTAGGGTTAAGAAATTTTATATAATTGAGTAGTTAATCACGGTTTAGTTTCTATAGATTGAAATGGTGTGAAATTAAGTTAAAAGCTTGAAACAAAAACAAAGCAAGCAAAAAGAGTGGGAAAGAAACAAGCCTACAGATCTTTTTTTGGAAAAAAAAGGAAAAAGAAAAGAAAGAAGGCAAAAGAGACCAGAGAACAAGGCTGCCCTTACGGCAGAAGAAGAGACAAAAGAAAAAAAACTTGAAGAATTTTGGGTTTAAGAATCTTGAGAAGTACAAGAATGAAACACGTGTTTTCCTATCTTTAAGCTTTGTTTTATGTAAGGTAAGATGGAAATTTATGTTTAAAGTTTATGAAAATTTTTATGAATATGTAATGTTAGGCTGTAATTTTACTTAGTACATGTTTTAAAGACCTCAATTATTGTTCAGTTATGAAATTTAAGGCTCTTGATGTTATTATATCATTATAGTGGCTAGTGTAAAGTGAAATTTGATGTGTGAGAATAAGTTAAAAGTTTTATATATAAGTTGATATTGTGATTATGGAACATTATCATGGTAATTGAGAAGTTGGCGAAGTTGAAAATAAATGTAAATGATGAATGACTTGATAATTGTTGGCCAATGTAGGAATTTTAGTTAAAAGACTAAGCAACTAGTGTAAATTGTTATTTTTATTTATAGTGGATATTGGAGACTTATTTTGTGATACTATGACAAATTGTAAAGTGAAGTAAAGTCTAGAATAATTATATGAAAGGAAACATAAGAGCCTAATATGGAATTCTAGGAAACCAAGCATGTATGAATGAAGTTAATAAAATGACTTAAAGGTTGAAATTATTATGTACACAGTTTCTGCCCCTTTAACTTTACATGATCATAAATGATAGTATATGTTGAATTTTAACACAAGGTAAGTTGGGAAATGATCTTCTGTGAGTTGTCTATCATCCAAAATTAGAGTGATACCATTTAGAGTCCGGTAGGAGTTTTTATGACAAGTGTTGTGAAAAAGAACATTTTTCACCCGAGGACAGCTTTTTAAGACGTGAAGAAATATTTTGGTATGGTCAACGTAGTTTTCTTGAGCCCAATTTGATATATGATGAACTTATATGAGTTTTCTACATTCTAGGAAAATTTCATAAGCATTCGACACCATCTTTGATTTTTAAAGGGTTTTAAATGGGCATTCCCAAACAGGAAAATTTAATAATCTTTAGTAGAGAGGTTGAAATTTTACGTATAAGTGATGTTATGATTTTATAGAATAATATAATGGTAAATGAGGAATTGGTGAAGTTGAGAATAAATACAATTAATGAATGATTTAATATTTAATAGCAAATGAGGAAAGTTTTTAAAGACCAAAGATTTGTGTTTAAAGATAAAGAGTTAGTTTTATATTTGAAAGGAATTTAAGATTTTAATATGTGGTATTACTACAATTTCTAAGATGTAAAATAAAGGCTAGAATAATTATACAAAAGAGACATGTCTAATTGAACAATGAAGAAAACTCGAATAATTTAATAGAATAGAGGACTTGAAATCAAAAAGGGAATTTCATGTTGATAAAGTTAGTTAAACTAGAAAGTCCTTAACTAATAGAAAAGGTTAAAAAGAAAGTAAATGGGATCGAATAAGGAGAAATAAAAGAATTGAGTTACATATGTGAATTGAGAAATCATAAAGGAATTAAATGTTAAATAGAATGTTCACATGATTTCACAGGCAATGACAAATGTTAAAAAAGAAATGAACCATGAAAGAAGCCACTTTGCTGTATAGCTGGTGAGTGGAGATTCTCCTCTTCTTTCTTTCGTTTAAACGAAAGTTGAATTATGCTTGATCTCATATGAAACTTGTAATGTTTTACGATAATGATGTATTTCTATGAAAGTTCACAAAAGTTGAAGTTTTCTTTAGAAAAATTCATGTGAATGTTTATATGAAATGATGCCTCCTGATTTTACTGAAATGTTTAAGTTGAAACATAATTTATGATGCATGAAAACCCCCAATTTGTATTCTATGTTTAAGATCATGCAGCCTACGGGCGAAGGGGCCTATATGGCTCAAGCTGACTAAATGATATGTTGCCTACGGGCGATGGGGCCTATAGGGGTGAAGGGGTATATGGCTCAAGCTGACGAAATGAACGCCGCCCAGGTGAAGGGGCCTATGTGCTAGCAGATCGG
>CAVNYN010202829.1:7454-50937 GCA_963692815.1 Nyctanthes arbor-tristis | reverse complement strand
CATGTGCCACCTACCATAAACTTATCTTTCTCTATTTAAAAATGGTATATCCCTCAATTTTACTACAACACTTACTTTTAGTATATAAGAATCATGAACTTTAACTTTAGATGTTCCTCTTCTACATACCCCAATGATGAAAATAAAGGTGAACCACATATTTACAAATCGGTGATGGAAATGATTGATGTAGAACTAGAAGCGATTGAATTGATATGAATCTTGTGCGCACCACAAGATTGATGTGGTTTAACTAGTGATGGAAATGATTGATGTAGTTTAACTAGTGATAGGGCTTTTTTATGCATTTGAAAGCTTTGTGTATTCAATAGTTTTCTCGAAAATGAATTTCTCAAACGAAAGGTGAATCAAAGGGTTTTGTTACTCACTGAGTACTTCGTACTCACCCTTTTTTCTACAATTTTATAGATGATTGAAGATATGATATTTGAAAAGTAAGACAAGCCATGAGTTGGAGCATGCTCGCGACTGGGAGTAGAGTTTTGCATGTAGTGACAACCTGCCTTTGAAGCGACCATGAAAGAAATTATGAATTTAAAAACTTTTGTATTGATAAATATGCTCACATCTTTATAAATGTATTTCTAGCAATTGGAAACTTACCTTTTAGTATGATAGTTTCTCAATGATTTATCTTGACTAGATACACTTTGCTTGATTTGGTAATCCATGAAATATTTCTATTAATACAACTTGCTATGTTCTTTGCATTTTATTGGAAAATCGAGTTTTAATGATTCTTTAAAATATAACAACTTGTTAGTTTAAGTAGTTAGCCTTGTCAAGACAAAAACAATTTTGTTTAGTTTGTACATCATGTCCCCTCTATTTGTATTGAAGCTTCCGCTATGAAATTTGTTAATTAATAGAAGATATTCTGAAATATTGTAAAATTAGCAGGGCGTGACATGGAGGATCAGTCCCAGGTCATGAAGTTATCAACCGTGGGTGAGAAGCTGCAGATCGTAACTTATTCAACGACTATTTTGCTGAGTTTCCGCGATTTAACGAAGAGATGTTTTGTCCCAAAGTCTATTCACACTAATAGTTCAGGTCGTGCAAGTTCATGACAATTACTTTACACAAAAGAGGGACGGAAAAGGTAAGTTAGGTTTGTCTCCCGTTCAAAAAATAACTGCTGTATTTCTACAACTAGCTTATGGCATAGCTGCAGATGCGACTGATGAATACATTAAAATTGAAGAATCTACTGCAGTTGAGAGTATGAAGCGATTTTGTCTATTTGTTATAAAGATCTTTGGTCCTGAATACCTTAGATCACCAAACTCTAACGATGTTGCTAGATTATTCTATATCGGTGAACAACGGGGTTTTCCCGGAATGTTGGGTGGCCTAGATTGTATACACTGGAAGTGGAAGAATTGTCAACTGCTTGGGCAGGACAGTACACAGGTCGTAGTGGAAACCCGACTATTATATTAGAGGTGGTAGCTAACTATGATATATGGATATGGCATGCTCGCTTTGGATTACCTGGATCAAATAATGACATTAATGTATTGGGAAGGTCTCATCTTTTTTCCGATCTTTTTCAAGGCAAAACGCCTCCAACTCGTTATGTCATTCAAGGAAAAGAATATGACACGGGTTATTACTTAGCTGACAATATATACCCAAAGTGGTCTACTATAGTGCAAACAATTCATGATCCTCGTGGTCCAAAAAAGAAACTAGTAGTCACAAAAGAAGAAAGTTGTAGAAAAGATGTAAAACGTGCATTTGGAGTTTTGCAATCAAGATTTGCAGTTGTAGCAGGACCTGCACGCTTTTGGGACAAATGTGTATTAAAAAATATAATGACAACGTGCAGTATCTTGCATAACATGATTATCGAGTATCAGCGTGACCTTGATACCCCAATCCAAGAGTGTAGGGAAGTTTCAGCACCGGAGGTTGAGATGGCGAATGACGAAGAAGATTGGTTCCAAAGGTTTTTTGAGCGTCATGACCAAATTAGGTATACAACTGCGCACTATGTACTTAGTGATGCCTTAATTGAACATCTGTGATATCAATATTGTAATTGTGAAAATTAAGTTTGTGTTTGTTAACAAGTCAGCTTCAGTATTTGTCGTTATTAATGTATCGTAATTAATGTTACTTGAATCCAGCAGTTATTTTCCTAAGTTATTTCATAATTTAGATTTTCTTTTCTTCTCGACATTATTCTTTATTTGGTTCATTTTGAGATATAAATTTTAACCTTAACTAATTATAATTATTATGCAAATTAAGTATAATTTTAACTAAATAAAAATATTATTCATATTCTTATTCAATCGAAATAAATGGAAAATAGATTTCCCTAAATATACTTGAAACCATTGAAGAGCTCCAATGGTTTCCCCGATATTTGGGGAAGGGGTTTCCCTTATTTTTACAGGAAACCCCTTGGAGAAGCTCTAACACACAACATTTTATACATTTTCTAACTTATATATCACAACAATCAATGGTAATTAATTGAGCTACCAATTTCTGTGTCACTCATTGTGTTATTATTAAAGTGTGGCCATTTAGTTTAATCCATTATATTTCTAGTGACGCGGGGAGTCTGTCTATGCAGAGAGTTTTACTATTACTAGCCGTGTCACGCACTTTACATGTGTATTTTGGTATCATAATTAATTATGTAATATTAGTGATACTGATAGTAAACAATGATGAAATGAATAATAATTCATTAATTTGACAATGAAAATCAATCCCATGGTTACATCCAGTCTAGAAAAATAAACAAGTATTAACTCAATAATTAGAGTACACATTTCACTTTGTAATTAGAAAAAAATAGCAGTTATTTTTAATTTTTTTCAATACTTCAAATTATTTTAATTTGTTTTCGACAATACTAATTATTATTATTATTATTTTTGGAGAAAGGACAATACTAATTATTTTCTTAACAAGTCCACATGTTCCGTAACATCACCCTAAAGAAGCATAAAAATTGAGAGTATTTCATACATATGAAATTAGATGTGTCTATACTAAGCATATTTCATGTGTGTCAAACTAGCTAGATCATATATAATCAAGCTTACACCATAATTAGCTTCACAAAGTAAGATTACCCTTTACACGTTTTTTTACTTAAAACACCAAGAACAGAGCCCTTGTATATATACAAGAACAGATTGGATTGGGGAGTGTTGGGCATGATGTGGAAGGGAAGATGTCGGTGGCCAGTTCATACATAGTGGTTGGCAATCTTGAAAATAATCTACCGTCAGATGTCTGGCGGCATTATATTGTCAGACGCTTATGTAGCATGTCAAATACGCGCCATCTGGTTGGTCATATCATGCCCAGTGATGTGACATGCTAAATGGTGCACATCTAATGTGCCACATAGGCGTTTAGCAGCATAAGATGCCTGACATTAGATTATAATAATTGTTGGCAATCTCTCCCCTCATGTTAGCGAATGTTGAGCTTTATTAGGAGGGGTTCACTTACACTTGGCGCCGTTAGAGCAGGGGTTTTAAGAAAGTGATTTTTGAGTCGGATGTTTTGAATGTTATTCACTTTATTCGAGAGCCACAACCTTGAGTACCAAGGAGTCCTCTTAGGGAGAAAATCACGTCCTTGGGCAAAGGTTTCGGTGATGTCCAATTTATAGCTATTAGCTGGAAAACATGATGGCATATTTGTTAGCTAAGGAGGCGAGGGACGGGCACAAAATCCGACAACCTGACCACCCGACCCGCTATGGGTCGGGTTGAGTCGGGTCAACATGGTCAACGGATCGGTGGCGGGTTGACTCGGTGCAACCAGACTCGTATCGATTTGGGTAACGGGTTGACTCAGTGTAACCCGGTCAACCCGCTTTTAGACCCATGTAACCCGATTTTTTTCAATTTTTTTATTTTTTTTTTTTGCAAAATTGTGTTTGCCACTTTGCTTGCATTCAATTTAACAATTTCACACCCTTTTATTATCAAATTTATCATTATTTCACTGAAATACACACATACACCCATGAACCCTGGAGACCCTCAAATCTCAACTCCAATTTCTTCCACCGATCCACCGCTGTCTACCAGCCATCCAACTCGATCAGCCGCCGTTTGCCAGCCGTCCAACTCGATCCGCTACCACCGCCGCCGTCTGCCAGCCGTCCCACTTTTCTTCTTGCAATTTCAATTTTCCCATTGTCAATTTCAATTTCATACAAAGGCAAAGGCTCACATGACCACACCTACATTCAGTCACTCACTCTCTCTTGTCTCTCACGAACCCTAGACGGCTAGACCTCAAAGAGAAATACCCACATTCAGTCACACCCACTACTGTCGCTCCCGCTACTGCAACCCTGTCGTTCCGCTGCTGCCCTTTTCTGCTGCCACCGCTGCTATACTCTTCATTGGCAAGGGACCTTTGGGATTTCTTGTCTCAAATTCTCCAAAGCGTAGAATAGAAAGTCTTATGTAACTCTAGAATTTTTTTTGTTGTGTAAAACTAGGTTTTTTGGTTCTGAACAATTCATCTCAATGACTTTGGGCCTGTGATAATGGGCTAGGTTATTTTTTTTCATTATGGGCGCCAGTATTGAGCCTATTGCAATATTGGGCTATGTTTTTAGTTATTTTTTCAATTTTGGGCCAGTAACGGCCCAACCCACAACTCGACTCAACCCAAGTTGAGTCGGGTTGACTAGGGTTTTGGAACCGAGTTGGATCGGTTCGGTTCCAAAAATGGTAACCCGATTCAATGTCGGGTCGGGACTAAACCCGACCCACCCGACCCGATGTCCAACCCTAAAGGAGGCTATATTTTTGGTAGTTTGTGGAAACGATCATTATTGGGGGTCGCCAGTTATTAATTTTGCGAGCGACGTACGACACTTTTGAACTAATAGAATTTTATTCTAGGTAGGGTATAATTCTATTTCAGTCGTGTTACATAGCCACAATACATGACACAATGAGTAACATAGTGGACAATACTTGTCGATATCCTATTTTCTAACTTACCAGACCACTTCAATGGTTATTAATAGAGCCGCCTAATTTCTATGTCACTCGTTGTGTTATTATTGAAGTATGGCCATTTAGTTTAATCCATTCTATTTCTAGTAACGCGGCGAGTTTTACTATTACTAATCGTGTCACGCGCTTTGCAAGCACTCTCTCCATCCCAAAAAGATATTCCGTTTTCATTTTTCACATATATTAAAAAAACATCATTTAATGTTATTGGAAATGTACAATTTAATATATATTTCCTAATATACCCTTTGACTAAGTTAATATTTCACTCGAGTTGTTCTTTATTGTTGATTATTATGCATCATAAATGAGAGTATATTAGAAAACTAAAACATTAACCTAGGAAAGAAAAATATAATTTGGGACGGATGAAAAAGGAAAGGAGGAATATCTTTTTGGGATAAATGGAGTATTTTTTTTTTGCTATAATAATTATGTAATATTAGTGATACTTCCCTCTCATGTGGCATACATAGATGCATGCTATATAGATTTAAAATACACATGATTTGTGTTTAAAATACACGTAGCGTGCATCTATATACGTCACATAGGATGAGAAGTTTTTTAATAAAATTTTTGAGAAGTTTTTGAAAATTTTCCTGTTTTCTATATCATATATATAGCAATCATGTGAGCACAATGAGAATTTTTAATCCGATTTGTTGCACCTCTACCATATTCCGTTACAACATGGAATTAGTTCCATAAGGCTCTAACTACAATTCCAGTCTTCTAGATTAGAACTTTTATAGATATTATTACTAGACTCAAATGAACTGATTTACAAATACTGAAATGTTAAATGTACAAAGCAAGTAAACCTTTTACTTCAAATATTTGATACAATTTCATAGACAATATGTTTAGAATTTGCAATTTACTTCTATAGTATTTCATTAAAAACAATTCTCACCTGCACCTAAATTTTTGTTTTCCATGGTATTGGGAAATATTTTCCTTTTCCATCTTGTGTCAAAAACGCCATTAATGTTCTAACTATACAAAAATTTTAAAGATTTTTGTATATTTTTCTTCACAAGTTATTTTTATTATTTTTAAACTTTTTTTTCATTAGGGATTTTGCAATTTTCTTAGAAATACAGTAAGCAGTTGATTGAAATTGAATAGTGATCATCCAATTGCCGTAGGAAGTACACTTCCATCACACAAATAAGTCAACTGCACCCTCTTTCTCACTAGCTCCCATTCTGCAACTACTCAGCTGGAGTCAATTGACAAATAAAGATCTTCCAATAATGCTAAGGATCTTAAAAGGGGCCCAAATAATAGTTGCAACAGGATTTACACACACAATTTTTCCATCACATGCAGAAAGCAAGCAAATTATTATATAAGTTGTAGACATCAAATGCAAAATGTCAAAATTATTTCACTACAGAATAAAAATCCATATATCCAGTTAGCCATGATCGCTAACTTGTGAGCTTCCTCACAGTCAAACTTACAGACAGCGAGTAAAAAGAAAACGGAAAGAAAAAAGGGAGTAAACAAATTAAACATGAATAGGTTCATGCATGAAAGCATAAAGAACTAAATTCACTCACTACTCTCAGATTACTATATCAACATCAAGCTATGAACTTATAAAGCATCAACCATTCATACAGTATATTCAAGTTATTAATTCCTTGAGAAATCATAAACTCGTTCAAGCACAAAAGCAACATGATCTCACTCCACACACCACTCATATATTACTACGCTTCATGCCATGCTTTTCGTATAAAAAACCACATTCGCAAAGCAGATCAAGTAAATTATTTCCTAGAGAAATCATAATCTCGTCAAGCACAAAAGCATTAAGACCTCACTCCACACAACACACGCTACCTACAGATCACTACACTAATTTCAATAAGAGAAATTTTGAACGAAAAACTACACGTTCCTAGACCAGATTGAAAGCTAATTCCTAGAAAATATTGTCTACTCTTCTGTATGCACAAAAACCTCAGCGCTGAAGTTTGTTCACCGAAATATATATAATGGGAGCATAAAGATCCCACTTTGCACAATACTCACAGATCAAAGCATTAACTTCAAGTTGCAAATTCAATAAAATATATCAGATATTCCTAAATCCAATTGAAAGTTAATTATTCAAAAATACTTACATTAAAGAAACCAAAATGATATGTGAAAACAGAGTGCTGCAAAGTTTATGAATAGATTTGAAAATGTGAATTCTTGCTAGCTGTATTAAAAGCTTGGTCACCAACAAATGACTACACAGGCTCACTATGACATTCCAGTTTACTTATCTACAGAATGAAAAATTTTATAAAATCTCCATATATAGTTTGAAAGTGAGACATAATTTACTTCTCTTCAGAAAACATTGAATGAAAATGGTACCTATAGGCCTATTGAGTTACTGACAATTGATAGTGTTGCTGGAGGCGTCAAGTGAGAACGCGGGCAGCACAGGAAGGAAGCTTTTTCCACTAGTTATCATCTTTTGCCTTCTCTTATCTCTCAGCAATAGAATCACAAATTAAAACAGTCAACGCAATAGAATCACAAATTAAAAGAGGTCGATTGTTTGAAGATTGAGACTATGTAACCGTGTATAAACCCTTGAAATCCAATCTACTTCATAGATAGATCTATAAAAGAACTTATTATTTCACTAATCACAAGCAAGAAAACCCATCTGGGGACCTACAAGTTGCCTAAAAGAAAATTTAAACCTCAGAAAACAAAATTCTCAGGCTCATTCAACGTTCTATGGCTTGCTTAGAACAATAAAGGGAAACGAAGTAGACAAGACAAAAAAACCAACCTTCTTACCAGAAACATGTTCCCATTAATGCCTTTCTTGAATCCAAAACTAGAAAAATGCAAGCTTGACTCAATTTGTGAAAATCTGTGGAACAAAAATCAGAAACCAAAATATCATGAGAACGGAAACTGTTCAACCAAAAACCCAAGTTAAAAAATCAGAACATTAGAAGAGCAATTGTTTTGGAGGCTGCAACAAAAGATTTTGAATCGATATAAAAACAAAAAACTCACCTGGAGAACAAATTGAACTGAAGAGATGCCCAGGGACTTCCAGCGGAGAATATGTAAATGGGCAAAATGACAGAGCCGATCGAATTTTTTTTTTGGCAACCAAAACGACACCACGTCAGACAACAAAAATGAACAGTAATTTCCAAAGTGGCTGCTTTAATATGTATCGGATAGAGGATATTGATGTACAGAAGTTAAAAGAGTATTCTTTAATACAATAATGTGCATCAGTGCATACGTGGCATGAGAAAGTGTTTGAAGAAAAAACATCTCTAATGGAAGATTGGGTTGAGAAGATTGCGAGCTACATGTAAAAATGTTATTGGTTTACTAATGTGGAGAGAATTTTGGACAAGTCTAACCGTTTCTACATCTAGAGGACATTGAGCATCTTGGAAGCGATCAGAAGTGTGTCATTTGGCAAACAGACAGTTCAAGAGAGACATACAAAAGACATTCTATGAATCAAAAGTCAGTCTGAAAGCATAAACACAGTGCAGAGGAAATTAAAAATATACATGACATTAGCTGAAATTTTTACAGACTGCATCACTAGATCAGATTTGTTTTAAATGTTGATCTTCTTTTTTCTAGACTACAGGACTTATGCTCTTTGCATCTAAAACCCAGTCCTTCGAAAATCCATGTAGCTTACGTAAATACCTGGCAATTACTACTCAAGATTTACCTCTAATGACTCATGGACAGTTGGAAATTTCACCAAACAGGTGATGCCCTGCTTCTAACCAACAGCACAACTTTTCTATAATGCAGATCCTCTCCTCAAGTTCCAGCCACTAGCCAGGGTGCCTCATGGGTTGTCTGCTTGCAGCTTTTTTCATGTTCTCTGCTTGAATTGTCTAGAACAGCTCTTTTTTCTATGGATAATTTGTTCTTGAGCTCGGTTTCAGCATGCTCCTTCTGATGCAGATTACTTTCGTCATGTTCACCTTCAGGCAATTGAGCATCTGTTTCTTTATTCTTACAAGCCGATTGCCCTTCTTCTATTCGAGTGTGCTCGGGTTTGAAACCCAGTGGATGAAGGACATGTGAATTCTTATCAGAACCATTACCTGATGAGTTTTCTATTGCTTTTCCCGTTGACCTCTCAGAACTTTGATGTCTATGAAAATCAGCGTCGGCTTCATCATTCGCAGAAAGTAAAGTACTCTGTCTATAAGCATCCTTTCGGTTCAAAGAAATTCCATTGCTTTCATCCTGAGAAAGTTCACCTCCTTTATTTTTATTCTTAACACACAAAATCCCTTCATTGATTTGACTGTACTTGGGAGAAAAACCAGGAGGAGGAGGAAGATAATCATCCTCCAATCTAGTTTTGACAATGGCTTCCATTTCTTTTCTTTTCGAGCCCAATATCCCTTCTTTTGCACCGTAGGTCTTGGAAGCTAAACCAGGAGGAGCAAGATCATTACCCTCTCATTTACCTTCAGATAGGACTACTATTTCTTTCCTTCTAGAACCACTGGACATGCCCGTCCCCTCCAAATTGGCCATGGTCATATCACCACCAGAAAATCTCAATTTACTCCACCATTTCAAGTACCGCATTGTCACATGTGACTCAAACAGTCGAGCTGGTATATACAATACGGAATCTCCAATCGCCCTATTATAATTACTCCAAGCAATCTGCCAACTCCCATTAACTCGTGCTACATAGCCTGGAAGATCTTGATCCATGCCAAATTGCATCGCCACACGATGTGGGAGATACTGCTCTATGCAGTCTATTTCTAGGCCAATGAGCTCACATGTTCTTAGGCATCTAACAAGCCCCACAAATTCTTCTGCCAAACAAGAGTCAACCAATATCCAATAACCTTTCTCCCTGTAAACCATGAGAGGCAAGGAGTTTTTTACAGCCATCGTGTAAGGGCGCCAAACAAAATCTTGCCCAGAACAATCCATTGTCAAAAGAACATTCTTCAAGATCGGAAGAGCGTCGTAGGCGATGCCATCGACCCAATCTGAGCACGTCAGATGCAGTTGAATTAGGCTTGGGCTGTAATGCTGGGAACCTCTCCCAAACCCAAGCTTGAACCAGTTGCAATGGGGAAGTAACCTTAACCTCAAAAGAGTCGTTGTGCCCTTTCCTAATTCCTAATTTTTTTCTGAAAGCAACTATAGCATCTTTCAAAGAACTCAAATTTTTGTAAGTTCTAGCAAGAACTGCAGGTGCAAGGGCAATTTTAGTGCCTCTAGCTAAATGGGCAGTGATGGGGATAACAGCTTCAAGTACAATGTCAGCTCCATAACGACATCCACAAGGAAAAACATACCTTGAAAGCCAATAAGCAAGAAATGCTTCGTGCTCGATTTCACTTCCACTGTCCATGAATTTCTTCATCCAATTACGCTGGTAATTTGCCTTACTGTCATTAATGTCTGACCGGGCCTGATGCAGGTTATCTATAACCATCTCCATTTCTTTGTCTGCGTGAGGGCTCAGAACCGAGTCACCCAAAACAGAGAAACCCCCAAGAATCATCATGTCTTCCAAGGTGATTGTAGCTTCTCCCCAAGGAAATACAAAAGTATTGGTCTCGGAGCACCATTTCTCGGCGATCCCTAAAATCAGGTCATCGTTTCGGTTAATCTTGAAGGTTGAGCTCAGTATAGCATCATGAATTCCAGCTCGTTTCCAGGTTGAATGGTGCAAAGATTGCATGCTATCCACCCATTCTCTCCAATCCTTCTTTGGGTGTCTCCACCCAACAAAATTAGCCTTTAAATGCTCGGAGTTCTCAATCTGGGTGAGCTTCACAGAATATATTGGGGGATCAAAAACGGGGCCATCAGTGGAGGAGACAGATGGCCACAGAAAATACGCTATTCTGAGAGATGAATCTCCATTCCTGGGTGAAACCATCTCCTCCTCCCTGACTTCCATAACACCATTTTCTTCTGAAGGACCAGCCATTATTAGGGATTGAAATGGCCTCCAGACTTGAGCTTTCTTTACACTCCTACATGCATATGCTGGGTTCTGTGAAACAGTCTGCTAGATCAGGCAAAGAGAGATTCTTTTTGTATTCGGTGATCGGAAAATACTAGACGTCCACGTTAAACTGCCACAATCTGTGACACATTTAAGTCACATTATCTCACTTCAAAACCAAGTTCTGGCGAGATTTTAAAAAATATGAAATTATGAGAAATTGAAGAGGAAAAAGCGAAAACCATACCCCATATGATCCTCTACCCTCTTTTACCGCCACATTCTCGCCAAATTTTGCCATATCAAACCTCGATTTTCTCATAATCAAGAATAGTCTTATTCTTCCAGCATTATGGATTTGGGGCTGAATAGAAGGAGCTCACCCCAGATCGAGATTCACCAGTAGTAGTTTGTTTCACAGGGGTTCACACATTTGTTCGTCCGAGGGTGAAAGAAGGTAACCATTGCGGTGAAGCCGAACTGTGAACAGTGGCGAGCCACGGCAACGACGACGATGAATTTTTTCTGCCTCAGTGTACGAGGAAAAGAGTAATTTTCTAAGGAAAAGAACCGTCCAGGTATGGAAAGTATCACCAGTGCATGTGATTGGGGTTGGTGGATTGAGGATCCTCTCCAGGATAGTAATACTCTCTTTAAAACATCTTTAATGTAAATGTTTAGTTTTAGAGTGACGTGGAAGAGAGATATAGATATATAAAATTTAAAATTTTCAATTTTCTCTCTCTTCTTTAACTTGTTTCTTACATTTTCTCATATTATTTTCCATATTTTCTTCACAATGTCCTTGACACTTTCTACAGTTAGACGTTATCAATGACATTGTGAAAAAAAAATAGAAAATAAAGAGAGGAAAAAGTAAGAAAAAGGTGAGAGAAAATTGAAATTTGTAAATTTTATATGTCTATATCTCTTCTCCACGTAACCCCAAGACTAGACGTTTGTATTGGATATGCTCTTAGCAAAATTCATCTTGAGAAGCATCAAACGGGCATGCCAAGATGAAAATAAGAGAGGGGTAATGTCGTAATTTCTACTTAAATTGTGGATTAATTGTATTCCCACTACAAAATATGTCTAAAACGTCACATTTTAATGGGGAATTTAGCTAATTAACCAAACCCCACAACGCACTTTAGGTAAATGACCATTGACCCAAATAATTTTTTTTATGGTGTTTATAGTGCCCAATGAGTTATATGACAGTCATCCATTTGACACTATAGGAGATGCTCCCCTATAGTGTCCAATGAGTGCCTATCATATAGCCCAATAGACACTATAGAATGTGTCTCCAAATAATTACAATAAAAATAAATCAAATACCATAGAAAATATGAATTTATCATCCTATCATCTATTACAACTGATATCTCCCCCAACCACTTTCAAAATCCTAACGCCGTTTGAAGCAAGTGACGTCCTGTGAAATCCCTCATCTTGGTCTGAAATTCCTAACCCCTAATCATCTATTTAAATATCCAACTGCTCTCTCTCAAACCCAAATCCACTTCCTGGCAACGCACCTTTAAATTGTTAGCTCAAGCTCAAGGTAAGTCTCCTCACTGTTCTTTTTGTTTTGGCCGATTTCTAGACAACTATAGTTGTAATTTTGCTTTAATTTTTACTGAAAACTGCTGTTGAGTGGTGCTTTGAATTTATATCTGCATTGGGAATGAGTTTTGTAGCAAGAATTTTGCTCTTCTCTTTGTGACAAATTATGCATCCAAGGTGTTTGATAGATTGTTTGAATGAATTTCGGTGTCTTATTTTGCTTTAAGATTTGATATTCATGGCAAATATGTATTAGAATGGACTAATGAGAACTATCTCGAGTTTTAATACCCTAAAGTCAATCCACGTATAACTTTCACGTAGCGCAATAAATTAGACTCCATCACGTAATAGAATCAAGTGGATAGCAAATAAAACCAGATACTTATTGAACATCTTGGCCATGGAAAAATTCTAGTTACTTAAAACACATATAATTTAGGAGAACTTCTACCACATGGAAATATCCATCAACTAATAGCAAAATTTAAAACTTTCTACTGCTAACTTTTTTCCCCTCTCTATTACATAATTTCTAAAAATGATAGAGATAATGTTACAAGTTAAAATATTTCATAAATCGTTAGTTGCCCTCTCAAAGCTAGATGCATTCTCATAAGTCGTGGCATCTATTTTGATTGGACATGTCCCTGGTGACATCCAGTACAAGTCCAAATAACTCAACCGAATTCATCAAATACCAACCCTCCATTAATGTCCACATCAACCCTTTCTATATATAACTCCCTCTGACATTTCTATATCTTCATCATTAATTATGCGTTAGTTGGGCTACTCATTATAAAGGGTTGAATTATAATGGTGGGTTAATTTTTTAATTTTGGGACACGTGGTGCATGCCACACGTATGTAATTGTCATGTTTCAGTTATATATTATGATAATAATTCATGTAAATTTATCTTAATGATGTAAAAATGCATAGTAATAATGTGGCAATTTCAAATTATAAATCATGTGTCTCAAATCTAAAAAAAAAATAAACATTCGTTATTTATTTGTTAATATCATGATTATTATTTTGAAAGAATAAGCATTCATTATAATGGAAAACATCATAACTGGCTGCAAAATCAACCCTAAATATACTGGAAAAGTAGTTCAACACCTCATCACATCAACTTGGTTGGCTAAACTCTACTGGCCATTCACTTGAGAACAAGCGAGTAGAGGTGTCAAGATGGGCGGTCCACTCTGACCCGTGGTTAACCCGTTGGCAGAAAAATAAAAAAATTTAATAATTAAATTAAAAAAGTTTGGCTCTCTGCCATAAAAAGGGCTGTTGCCTTTTTCAAGGCAAAAAGCTGCTTGCAGCAGCTACTAGGCACTATTTTTTTTTTTTTGTATTGAGTTATTATATCATTTCCTTTTTAAATTTGTGCAAATAATATCTGAAATTTATTATTAAAAATTTTACTTTTATCTCATTATATGTTTATTTTTTAATTAGAATTTAAAAATCTGAAAGACTAATGACATCTCTTTAAAATGTGACCAAAAATAAAAGAAAAAAGTGGCCCATATGGGCCGAGTCAACCCGTGGCCCACATGGGCTACGAGGGTGGGCCGAGCCATAGGCCAAGAAATTTGGGCCGTCTAGCCCAGACCGAAAAGCCCGTATATGCGGGCTTTTTGGAATTGCGGGCCGTGCCGGGCCGCAAGGGTAGCCAGCCAACCTGGCCCGACCCGCCCATTTTGATACATCTACAAGCAAGTATATCCACATGTAAAAGAGCATGTTGAACTGAATTTCATTATATGATTATTATGTATATAGGGCACGTCGTTTTTCTAACTCAACTGTGTCCTTTACAAATGTTGCATTGATCTATATAATGTATTAAAATAGCTGAACTTGAAATTTGAAGGAAAGCTCCAACTGGTGCGGATTAAGGGTGGTGGTACCCCGAATAAGTGGTGGTGACGAAAGATAGGTTTTGGCTGGTTTCTTGATGGCAATGAAACATTATATTGTTGAAACCAAAAACCAATGTACTCAGGTAAAAACGCACACCATATCTCAATTTGTACTAGTTGTAACTATGTAGCTTTTATTCTTTTGCATATGAGGAATAGTTTGACAGATACATACACATGGATTGCATTAAAAGAATTTGAAATTGAAAATTACCAGCGATAAATTAGATCCCCCTACTGTGTTTTCAAGATAGGGTAATTTTTGTGTTTTCAAGATAGGGTAATTTGAAAAGAGTGGGGAAATTTTACCGGGTCCCAATAGAAAGTGGTCAAACAATTTGCATTCAAGGAATTGTTTTTATTTCTTTAGAAATTGAAATAGATGTTAATCCAATTGTTCATGAATTCTGATTTAGTGACTATGGCGGCCAATTATTGCTCTTCTAGGTGACAGAAAATGAGTTTATTATTAAATCTTCATTACATATCAAACTTACTAAGGTTTAATTATCTTATGTCATCACTTTCATGTGCTCTTATATACAATATGATCCTTGTGTAATTTTTAGTTTATATTCACTTTAAATTTTAATATTTTTGCAATCTAAAATTCATTTTAATTTTTAGTTTATTCACTTTTTGGTGTGATCAAGCTTTTCGTTGTTTCTTGCCTTCTGAAATGCTAGTTAACTTTAATTTTCAAAATGCCTATTGATACAAGAAAGATAAACAAATAGTAAATTTTTAGCACAGATGGACGCAAAAATGACGAGCCCAAAAGCAAAAGGCATCTCAACTTCATATGTCAATTTTTTGTCTCTGCCAATTTCTATCAAATAATTCATCCTCTACTTGAAAGCGTGAAATTTTTAATAGATTTTTCTCCGTATCTTAAATTAGGAATTTTTAATATTTGCTTAAAAAGATTATCATCCCAATATATAATTTTCTTATCATTCAAATGTACATACAAGGTTAATGGAAATTGGAATTTCCATTATTTGTTTCTACTATTGTCATATTGGTCCAAAGTTATGAGATTTTGGTTTAGAGTCATACACTGACAAAACATTGCATGATTCTGCCACTATTAAATTTCCCACCATCTACAGCAAATGTTGGGATTTTGGATGTCTTCTGCTGTTGTTTGACTTAACAATGTTGAATTATGGCTGAATATTGATTCATGTTTTTAGATTTTCAATTTTTGTATATTTCTTTTTATATTTGAACCTTGATGAAATTTTCAATGTGTATCTTATGGGGTAGCTTCAAAAATGAGTTATCTCAAACAGTACATATTCATTTTCTATACTAAACAATAAAGAACTCCATTTTTTATTTACTGCAAGAAATTCAGTTTTAAGACCTAGTTGATATTTTGCTTTTCTTTTATAATTTGAAGTTGCTAACTTTGAAGCTTGTCTTCTAAGTATCTTCTGAATTGTATTTATTTACAGTATAATACAATTCTAGAAGCAGCTTTTACAAAATGACATATAATTTAGAGTGGGCCCTTTTGCTATCTGTTAGGCATTATACAATGGATATGTAGTACAAAGTTTTGTTATAATGGTCAAAGTTCTTGCTTATCATGTACATTAATTTGAAGAATGTATAGAGACTTGAATAGAGTAGTACTTTTTAATACTTAGTGTCTTTGCTTATGTATATATTGATGTATTAGGATATGTAATTAGTTGCATGTTGGATAAGTACGTAATATAAGGGAAACACTGCCAAAATTTCTGTAAACACTTTTACAATCTAGCATGATGATATTTTTGTACAAGGGTTTGTAAATACTAATATGTTGCTAAAGTTCATAATATAGCGGAAATTCTGCCAAAATAATGGTAAATACATTTTGTGTTTTCTCTGCATTCTCCTTTTCAAACACTACAAACACAATGAGATGTGGTATAGAAAAGCATTTTGTGTACCATGGTGAAAGGAAGGACTTAGAATGGCCAATGAGGGGCATTACTACACCGGTGCTATGTAATCAATGGACATCGTGGCATTGGTACTATGAAAGGGTAACCAGCGCTGCAGGGGCGTCGTGATAGTCTGAAATGTATAGAAATTAAAGACAACTTCACGTAATTCATACCTATGACCATATAGGTTCGTATGTACGTTTTCAATGCATTTTAACGTATTTGGAGGCACAAAGGAACGAGTTTTTGTCATCACTTTACGCTATAATTTGCAATATTTATTTACTAAGTTATAAATAGCACTACCGAAGGCAATTCATATAATCCCCGTGCTCAAATATGTTAAAATAAGATGGGTACAATAGAGAAACTCATTGGGTACGTGCTGGTAAAAGGAGGTCCCCGAAATCAACGCAAAAGCTCATCACTGCACCAATGCCGTGATAACGACATCGTCATGGCAGGGGTGTTGTGATGGCATGAAACGTGTCGAAATCGAATGCGACTCAACTCCCTTAAAAATTCAACGTCTCCCTATACGATTCCAACGCATTACTAATTTTGGAGACATGAATATAGCGAACCAACGAGTATAGGCCATCACCTTACACTATAACTCATAACATCTATTTATTAAGTTGTAACTATCACTACCGAGTGAAATTCATATACTCTTTGTATTTGAAAAAGTTGATATAAGTTAGGTATGATAGGGAAACTCATTGTGAACATTCCGGTTTAAAGAGGGCTCCGAAATCAATACAAAAGCTCATCACTATACCCATGCTGCGATACTGTCACCATTACTGCAGAAGTGCTGTGTTGGACCAAATCACTTCATAGTTGAATATGACTCAACACCCTCAACCGTACAGCATCCCCATGCGTGTTTTCAATGTGTTTAATGATATTGGAAGTGTGAAATAAAGCTAACCAACGAGATTAGGCCATCACTTTACGTTATAACACGTAACAACTAGTTTCTAAGTTGTAAATGTCACTACCGAGAGCAATTTATATAATTTTCGTGCATGAACAAGTTAAAATAAGTTTCCTAAGGTAAGGAAACTGATTGGGTACGTCCCGGTCAAAGGAGGACCCAAAATCCCACTGGAAGCCCATCACTACACGATGCCACTATGAGACCACCGTCGCGGTATGGATGCAGTCATAGCCCGAATCTTCTCGAAATCACCTGTAAGTTGACGCACTCAACCAGACTGCATTCCTAAGTATACTTTCAGTGTGTTTAGTTAATGTGGATAAGAAATTGATCAAGTTTTGCTAAAAATGTCCCAATCTAGCTTGTAACGATATGTAACTTAGACTTAGCATGACCGACGGCATTTCGTATATTGTCTGGCCCCGAAATAATGTGTTGTAACTTAGGTCTAGCTGGGAAAGGGAATTGGTTCATCGGGGTGAAATTTGGAGTAGATATTCAACACAGAGGGCCATCACTGCACCCATGCCACTATACTACCACCGTCGCGGCATAGGTCCGTGATAGCCTGAATCGATTTGAAATCGCCAACAACTTGACACACTCGACCAGACCAATTTCCTGAGTATTTTTTCAGTGTGTTTAGTTAATGTAGATTGGAGGTTGATTGAGTTTTGCTAAAAAGGGCCCAATCTAACTTGTAACATTATGTAACTTAGACTTAGCATGACCGACGGCCTTTTATATACTGTCCGGCCCTGAAATAATGTGATGTAACTTGGGTCAAACTGGGAAAGGAAATTGGTTCATTGGGGTGAAATTTGGAGCAGATATTCAACACAGAGTGCCATCACTGCACCCATGTAGCTATGATACTACTGTCGCAGCATTGGTCCGTGATAGCCCGAATCGATTCGAAATCGCCCACAACTTGATACACTTGACCAAACTGCTTTCCTAATATTTTTTCAGTGTGTTTAGTTAATGTGGATTGGATGTTGATCGAGTTTTGCTAAAAAGAGCCCAAACTAACTTGTAACATTGTGTGACTTAGAGTTAGCACGATCAATGACGTTTCGTATACGGTCCTGCCCCGAAATATTTTGCTATAAATTGGATTTGGCTGGGAAAAGGAACTAGTGCATCAGGGTGAAATTTAGAGCAAAGATTCAATACGGAGCGTCATCACTACACCATGCCGTTATGGGACCACCGTCACGGCATAGGTGCAATGATAGCTCCAATTGACTTGAAATCGACTACAACTTGACACGCTCAATCAAACCGTATTCATGTTTATGTTTTCAGTGTGTTTAGTTAATATGGATCAGAGGTTGCTTGCTAAAAACGGTCCAATCTGACTTGTGTAGTTATGTAACGTATACTTAGCATGTCCAATGAAGTGTCTAGGACATTATAGTCAACAGAATATGCTTAAAAGTTTATTCAGTGCATCCATGTTAAATAATAGTTACAAAATCACCTCATTTATACATCACTGCAGTCATGCAGTTATAAGATTGACCAGCACTACATAAGTGTCATGATCTACAGAAATATACATGTGCCAATTATACCCAATTTCCAACATATTTGTTCGAGCCTGTATAGTTGTCCCACGACAATTCAAAGGCAATTCTTTATAGAAACAAACATAGTGGATTTGGAACTACAAAACACTAGAGTTCCAACTCTATACCAAGACAATCAAAGTATACCAAAGAAAATAAACACAGAGCTCTAATGAATATTGGTTTACGAAGGCAATCAAGACTTTGTTGAATCTTGGGGACAAGGACATAATCCAACTGTAAAGGACCATCAACCGTGGACCTCCATTTCCATCTACCGTCACTTTCCTCTACAAACTCACCACCTTGAGAAATTGAAATATACACTGTATTCTTATTGTCCATGTCTGCATTACAACCATATATAAATAAATTTTGGTTTCTTAGTTCACAAATTTTCTAATTAAGAAAACATACTGCATGAAAATTATATTAGAAGATAACTACATAAATGCTCACAATAAAACGACACATATGTATCCCACTAAATAAAAAGAAAATACACAATGCTTGTAAAGTACCTTATATTCACTCAGAGATCAATTAGAACTAAGGAAAAAACCAATTAAGTTCAAGCAGTAATAACAGAATAAATTATAGTGCAACTCATGGCATACATACCGTGACATCAGTGCACATGTTTTGAAATTTAGTTACTACTCTAAAGGAAAAAAAATAGTACTTCTAACTGAAATCACGACATTAATGCCCTATAGTTACACATTGCATGGCTTCCATGCAGTGATGACAATTGAACCACAAAACAGAATCCCAACACACTACACATCTTACAGAAATAGGCAGAAGCAAAAAACTACTTGAAAGTGGTATCACGGCATCCATGTCGTGACGTCGATTGAAGGCAGGAAACCCACTCTCATATCAACGAAATCCACTCTCACTCACCAAAAACATTTAAAAACATCAACAGAGAGTAAGAAAATTAGTATTATGAGTTTATATTCATCTTCTTAGTTCTTGAAAAAACACATACCTCTATGAATGCATCATTGGGGAGACCATTCACTGACTATTGAGGAGATTTTCCACTTTTCTTCAACCAGATTGTGAGAATCAGAGTCATCCTTGCTAGCAGATTGAAGCAGAGGTTCATGGGAGATCTATTTCTTCTTTTCGGGCAAGAGCAGTGGATGTATGGAGGTTTTGTCCCATTAACTAACGTTAGTGGAGAAAGATATTTTAAGGAGTTTTTATTATTTTTAATTGCCTTGGTTAAATGAACAAAGATTATAGAGACTTGGTCTTTTAAATGGAGACTTTTGTTGACTTGATCTTTTAAATAAATTCCCCCCTTTTTAATTGCATGAAAAGATATACAACTTTGTTTATGACTACAATTATGGCATTTTTTTGTACCAAATTTTTTTAATTATTTTTTTTTACAATTAACTTATTGGTTACATAAATAATAGTTTATATCTAAACTATGATAGCATTGTTTGACATAAAAAACAAAATTCATACTTTGTATTTGTTATATATTATTTGGTTATTTAAAATTAGTGTAGATAAATAAGTAATTTCATGTCTAAATAAAGAAAATGTTTAGACAAAATATGTATATATAAACAAAATTTACAATTAGTGAAAGATTAACAAAAAAATTTGAAGGGGAAAAAGTTATTGATGTACTTACAATAAAAAGTAAATTTTTAGGACATTTAAAATAATTTTGATGTGATGTATCAAACAATATTTGTGGCGTGAATATAATTAGCCTAAATTGTGTCCAACTTCAACTCGTGGCATGGCACTATCGTGGACGTCATTTTTCCATGACACCAAATAGATGGGCTTGAAATTCTCAAAATAAAATTTAAGAAAAAAATAAAAGAAAAAGAAAGAGATGTGCTTGAAAATTTTCAAACACTTATGAGAATGAAACCTCTATGTGAATTTCATGTAATATGCATCCATACTGTCACATAAGACGGGCAGTAAAAAATATTATATTTAATTATCTGATATTGTTATAGCACCAGACAAATAATGTATTATAATATCAGCAGTTGATATAATTTGATATATAAGAGTGTAGTAATGTGCTAATATTGTTGTCGAGATATGATGAAAACCAATTGACGGAGGAGAAGACAAAAAGTAGGATTAGGAGATGAAGCAAAGTTTGCCGTAACAAATCTCCTTAAGACAGATTTCGCCTCGTTAACCAACAGTGCATACATAATACATGCGTCTATCTCCCAAGATCAACGCTCTTTCCAAGATCGATACTGCACTTTTATATCAATCTTAACAGTCAAACCTTGACTGATAATACTCTTCGAATGCTCGGAATTCTTTTTAAAATAAAAGGGATGAATTTAGAAAGAAGAAAGAATAGAAGATATATTTCTGATGTTTCTAGAAATGAGTAAAACAAGTTCTAGGGGTCTCTATATATAGATGTTGGAAATATACATCCTAAAAAGACATAACCCTTATAAAGGATTCAACCGTTGGAATAATGCCTCGTAATAAATACACATCTGTTGGGAATTAATCATGTCTAAAAGTCAAGATCCTTCACTCAATGAGACACGACTGTTCATCCACAAATATTCTAAAACAATCTAAAATATTCTAATATCTAATTCCAACATTTTAAGAGCTACGTGGTTCACCTGTGAGGTTGTGACATTAATTTCTCATTCACTCAAAATTAGTTTAAAAAAATTAATTAAAACATGATTATCTACTAACGAAGTAGAATAAAATTGGAATTCAAAATCCAATAACCAATTAATAATTTCCGCTTAAATAATTATCAAAGTGGTCAACACTGACTTTGCAAACCAATTTCCAACAAATATTATGTCACATAATTGTCCAAAACCGTTACGACACTAGGTGTATGGTACTTGACCACTCTTCAGTGCTATATCCAAATTGTATGTGTGTTTTGGCTTAAAAACTTCACTATTCAAAAGTGAATCTTAACTAATTAACATGTTCCAAAACACATTCAATAAATACAAATCACCCTAAAGAAGCATAATTATTGAAAGTACTTCACGCACATGAAGCCAGATGTGCATATGCCAAGCATATTTCATTTGTATGAAACTAGCTATACACATAATCAAGCTAACACCGTAAGCTTCATAAAGTAAGATTATCGTGTACACGTTTTTACTTAAAAAATACTAAGAACAGAGCCCTTGTATATGTAATATACATATCTAGAATGGAAACATGATTCCATCGAGGGTTGAACACATGGATACTTTTTAATCATTTAATGAAATTATATAACATCCATAATGTCACTTAGTCATGTCACAATTTTATGTCTACCTAGTATTTTTGTAGTAGTAGCAATAATAATAATAAAATAAAAATAATAACAAGAACAACCATCAAAAAGCAAATTATTGGATTGCTAGAAGCTAGGAGAAATATTCATATTTGGAGAAGGCAACTGTGTTCTATTTCGGCCAAAACCTATTGTGATAGATGCAATGTCCCTTAAATTGACAAAACAACGGACTGCAGAAAAGTAAAAGAACAAAAATATATATGAAAGTGCGGAAGAGCGGACACCATCTTTGTTCATGAATTGTGCACGTATAGACTTTTGCCTGGAAGCAAAATAATAGTAACAAGTTTCTAAGCACAACACATTAAGGCTATTGTGCTCATGTAAGGCGATCAAACTTTGCAGACACTTTCAGAGATTTCTCGAGTCCTCCCTTAAAGTTATACGGCAGATACTTTGCACTTCACGGCCTACACGACGCTCTTCCGATCTCTGCTCAAGTCCAGTTCAATTAGTATTATTTTGATCCAAATTGCATACCAAATCTCATGACACCACTCATTTTTTTCACCATATTCTAAATCCTTGGGGCAAAGGCAATGGAACAGCAGAACCAGAGTTGCAGAGCTTTTAAACTAACTAGTTATTAGCACATGCATTGCACGTGAGTTTGAACCAATGTCATAAATTTACCTGTAATGTTGCATCAAATTAGTGGTGAGGGTAGAAGCCCTTTTCCTCAGCTAACCTGGTTTTCGAAAAAAAAAAAGTTCGCGTTTCAATTAAAAGCCATCAAGTTTTGGCCACCCTTCTATCATCTTCTGGCTACGCCCCTGCTTTATATTAATCTTATATAATTACAGGATTCTAATTCAAAGCATCTCCTATATATAAATCACCATTGGTATAACAAATGTCATTAAGAAACTAATCTCCTACTCTTGAGAAGCACCCGTCTTCTCTAGCGAAATGATAGTTACTTAGTAAATCTCGCCTGAAAATACATATACATGTAGGTGAAGATAAGAATTGTCAACATCATCATGTAAATGAATCAAAAATTTCAGTAACGAAAGTAACTAACGCGTCCATTAAGATGATATGGTAGAAATATTCATATTGTGCATTTCTATATCCAAAACTTCACAAAAAGAAAATAAAGTTTTTCATTTAAATAAAAACTCAGTCGCACTCTTTCAAAAAGGCAAGGAATCTCTTAATAACCAACTTCAACAAAAATCATATATTCTCTTAAGGAAATGACAAAGCGCCTTTACGAAAGAAATCACATAGTTACTAGGAGGATGATTGAAAATATCAAAATAGAACCAAGACAAATACATAGAGAATCTAAAAGGAACCAATCAAACTGGATAGAGAACATGCCCCTAAATATACAAAGCCAAGGAACAACATTAAATGCACAAGGGACGGTTTGATGTAGAAGATGCATCTCCATTGCTCCTCAAAAATCCCATATGATGAAAAACTGCTGGAAATGAAACTGTGGACTTTGCCAGCACTTTCATTGTTTGCCACCTTATCGAGAAATGACTTATCATCAGATGAAATTTCAAAGTTGGTGATGCCCCCACTAAGAAAGTATAGCAGTGTCTCAAAATCAGACTTGAGGCACCTCTAGATGTCATTGCAGGAGTACCTGCAGGCTTAGATTTTATAACCAAACTCCAGCTCATTACTAAAAGACCTCACTTACCAATCCTTGCACTACCAGATGTTAAATCTACATTATCATCAAAGATGACGACTTTATTGAGGGTAATATGACATAACTTACAAACCTTCTCAACTTTTTCTTTACCTACAAAAAGCATAAAAGGCAGAAAACATAGGTGACTTTATATAATCAAGGGAGTGGGGGCAAGAGTCCACATAGACAGAAATTCTTTGTTGAGTTGTTTTCATTGTCTTTTTACTTATTCCTAAATCCATAATATTCAATTATAAGTAAACTTTAGCAAAAGATGGTGTCCTACAACTATAGAGAGAAATTCTTTGTTGAGTGGTTTTCATTGTCTTCTTACTTATTCCTAAATCCATAATATTCAATTATAAGTAAACTTTAGCAAAAGATGGTGTCCTACAACTACAACTTGCCAAAAGACTATAAGCTTCCTAACATTAATCTATTTCTCATGTTATAAATTTATAATTACACACACACACCCACCCACCCACCACAACCACCCCCACCACCCAACTGGTCCAATTAGGGCCCCTAGGATCTGCGTCCACATCATCGGTTGGTGACATAGATTCTTACGGAGCCAACAGTTACGCTCTAGATTGAAATTGGCATGTCTAACAGAAATTTTAAACCTTTCTCAAATTGATACATTAGAAGATGGAAAAATCACTGAATGCCAATATCACAATTGCAAAGTGCAGATGCAAATTGTCGTGATGAGAATGTATGATCAATTTATTAGAAATTGAGAGGTATTCAGGACGAGCAGAATACATGTCAAATTATGGGGCCAGTTCTCCATGAAGCTCTTGTAAGCCGCGAGGATAATTTGAAATGGAAATTTGATTCTGCGATTTGGTTTGATAGACAGAAGAAAATTGTGTATAAGAAAGTATTAGTCATGGATAGTGAAAATCAAATAGGCATGATGACATAAATCAAATATGCATTAAATTCAGGTATCAAAATGAGAATACTTAACGAAAGATTTAAAAGAAATCTACTATCTAATCATTTATTCTCTCTGATTTGTCTCATTATCCACATTTTCCATCCATGAAGAAGATATAATCCAAAAGCCATATGAAGAAAAGAAGAAAATAATCAAAACATAGCAAATGTCAAATTTTCTGAATTAAGTACAATGAATAAAAATTAAAAGTTGTTAGATAAGTCAACTTTGTTGATCAAATAAAAGAATATAATTACCTGCTTTGGCGTAAATTGTGTCATAAGATTGCTATCAAGCGTGACCAGAAATAGACAGTTTATTCTCCACCTTTTCCATTTTCAGCAGAATTCTGTTTTTGTAGTGAGAACGGGAACTTAGACCACCTCCTTCAATGGTAGTCCTCTACCAAATCCAAAATGCCTTTCACCATTCATCATCTTAATCCTTCTTGGAATTCTTCCTTACAGGTCCAGCCAGCATATTTTCAACTTCATTTGGAGCCTGGGAAAAAAAATCATTTGTCAACCTAAATAAATAATTTTTACCATAAAGTAAATAGAGCGCAACAGAGATATTCAAATGTGCCAAGGAATTCAATAGATTAGCATTGGAGGTTGATGTTATGTATTGATCAATTCTAAAATCAATTACATTTCCAGTAAAATTATATTAACAGTTCTTGAAATGTTAGCAGGGAGCGGAGACATAGAGTAAGGTTACAGCTATCTTACAATAAAGAATTAAGAGAGAGACTACTCAATATGCAATAAAACCCCAAATTAACAATGAAAAGTAATAAAGATTAACCTAAGTTAAAAAGAGACACACTAACAAACCAGGAGTCCCGATTAGGCGTCATTACG
The DNA here is from genome assembly GCA_963692815.1 of Nyctanthes arbor-tristis. Classification (NCBI taxonomy): domain Eukaryota; kingdom Viridiplantae; phylum Streptophyta; class Magnoliopsida; order Lamiales; family Oleaceae; genus Nyctanthes; species Nyctanthes arbor-tristis. The sequence goes on along the minus strand of CAVNYN010202829.1, from coordinate 25,143 downwards.
ACGCCTGACGCCACCTTAGGAACCACTATTGGTTTCTTCCACAGAACAAGCATTAATGCGCGACAGACGTGTGGTGCCATAGAAACCACTATTGGTTTCTTCCACAGAACAAGAGTGAATGCGCTAAACGTCAGCGTCTGACGCCTAAATTTGATCAGACAAACCAGACCTCAAATCTGAAAACCAAAAACACAAATACTAAAAAGAAAACTTCGAATTAAAAGTACCTCATTGTTACTATTCACCTCGTGACAATTGACTAAGGCACGGTCACCCATTGTAGAAAGCGAGCTGAACGCTGAAAATCTGAAGTCACTATCAGTATCTTTAATCTCCAATGACTAATTATCATTCTCAATATTTATAGTACATCAACAATTACAGTAAACACTATATCAATATGTACATACAGTCATGATTAAATTCTTGCTTTATTAGCACCCGGTGCTATTCTTTGTTTTCTGGGATAACTAGGATGTATTAATCTAGGAATTTTTACCAGAGACTTTAAATAGGATAAATCTTCTTATCTGCACCGTTAGGATTGGCCATGTGATTCACGTAAATTTAAGAAGGTAAGTAAAAAACAGGACTTAATCTTCTGCTATGATCATGAAGAAATTGGTAACGGAAATAAATGAAGCATTGGAATGTAATAAGAAGGCATGAGAAAATCAATATATTCAATAAACAGATGAATTCTATATGAACCCTATCCAGGTCGAAGGGTCAAATGAGTTGGTTCTAAATTTTGAAAGCCCACCAGTCAAAGCAATAACACAGAAACCAGAACACCATCCTTATATAAAGAGTTCATAATATAGGAAAATATAAGTAACATAATACATATAATCTAAACAAAGGAAGGGATAGTCTAAAATATAAACAGTTAATTCAGACAAACACGTTACAATTTGAGTGCCATTTAACCATACCTCACAGTCTGGAACCAGAGAAACCTATGCGTAAACCACGTCATTAGCTTCCTCTGCCTACAACTAAGGAAAGTAACCCTTCAGTTCAGTTGGGCTTAATTATTTTCTTGTTCAGAAAAAAATTCACATGTTAAGACAAAGCTAGATTTGGATCTGTCATCTATAGTTTCCCATTTTTGTTTAAATAACACAAAATCCATGTAGTTTTTATCCAAACATTAGTGAGATTCACCAGACCCCGTTGCCAGCTTCTGAATCAAGTTTCATCATCAGTATTGATCACGGTATTCAAATCGACTACTCCAAACACCATCTTTAGACCTTGTAACGAAAACAACCAGTAAAACCTGGACAAATTTATTAGTCAGTGACAGACCTACCAAGAAAGAATGACAAAACAAATCTCCCAACCTCAATTGGCAGCGATGAAGCTACCAAAATGAGAAGAGATGGAATTATCAGATCTCGATGTGAAAACTTCTAAACCCTTTTTTGCATGAAAAGCTGGGAAACAGAACGTAAGGGAAGGGTAATCAGGTTTTCAAGAAAAAATCGGGGGGTAAAAACGGGAATCAATGTTTTACCATGATTCACTCTTTTATATATAGACTGAAGTGATGATAATACAGGAGGCTCATATCAAGAAGATTAAAGCTGCACAAATCAATAATAAACAAGATTATCAAAACATTTCAGAACTTGAAATCTTGAACAAAATGGCAAATTATGATCCAAACTATGAAGCTAACTTTCTCTTCTGTGCATTTTAATGTCATCAAGACAGTGATTCCCTGCTTGTAACCATGCGCATAATTTCTCAATAGTGCAGAGCCGCTCCTCGAGCTCCATTCCAGGTGCCTCAGTGGTTGTCCGGCTGCAGCTTTTGGGGTTTCCTTTACTTGTATCGTCTACTTCACCTCCCCAAGATCTTTTGAGCCCTCCTGCACTTCTGTTCCTAAGTTCGACCTCTACAGGTTCCTCTGGAGATAGGCAATTTTCATCACTTTCACTTTTAGACAGATCAACTACCGGTTCTTTATCCTTAGTTCCTGAATCACCTGTTCCCACCTGAGTGCTTGAACTTTCAAAAGTAATGACTCCTGGTTCTTTATTCTTTGTGCTTGAATGTCGTGCTCCCACCTGAGAGATCTTGGGACTAAAATTACAGGATGGAAGGGGAACTTTGGAATTCTTAGCATCCTTGAGAGGTGAACCAAATCCAGTTCTTTTATCCTGAAATTTTGTGCTTGATGTGTCTTTTCCCTTAATGCCAGAGTACTTGGGAGGGAAACCCGGAGGAGGAGCCAAGTCTTCGCTTTTAGAACCACTGGGAAGCTTTAAATTCTTCCACCATTTCAAGTATCGAGCAGTGACACTTGGCTCAAAAGATTGTGATGGAACATATAATTTAGTATCTCCAACGGCCCGAGTATAGTTTCTCCAAGCTATCTTACTACTTGCATTAACTCGTGCCACATGAGCAGGAAGATCTTGGTCCATGCCGAATTGCATGGCTACTCGATGTGGGAGATACTGCTGTATGCAATCTCCTTCCAAGCTAACAAGCTCACTTGTTCTCAAGCATCGAACAAGCGCCAAAAGTTCATCCCCCAAACCAGATTCCACGAACGCTGAATAGCTATTTTCCTTGTAAACCAATGGAGGCAAGGAATTGTTGGCATCGCGCACATAAGGGCGCCAAATAAAAACTTTTGCAGTATTATCCATTACTGACAACACATTCTCTTTGCACAATTTCTTCAAGCCGCCCCATCGAGCCAATCTTGGCTCACTAAATCGATAAGAATTGGGAGTGGGACTTAATGTGGGAAATCTCTCCCACACCCATGCTTGAACAAGCTGGAGTGGGGCAGTAAGCTTAACTTCAAGAACTGCTTCCGGTTTGTAGTTCCTAATTTTCTCGTCGCAACAAGACTTTCTTTTAGTGAACTCAAATTTCCGTAAATGTCAGCAAGAACTGCAGGTGCAAGTGCGAGTTTAGTACCTCTAGATAAACGAACTGCAACTGGAAAAATACTTCTTCCTATGGTATCACCTCCATATGGAAAAACAAACCTCGACAGCCAGTAAGCAAGAAAAGCTTCGTGCTCGATTTCGCTTCCACTGGTCATGAATTGAGTCATCCATGCATATTGCTGGGCCTTTTTTGCCTTAGTCTGATTAAGATCCGAACGTGCCTTCAGTAATTTATCTGTAATCATTTCCGACTCTCCATCTCCGGCCGCGCTAAGAACAGATCCGCCCAATACAGAGTAACCCCCGAGAACCATCACATCCTCTAAGGTGATGGTAGCTTCTCCCCATGGAAAGACAAATGTACTTGTTCTGGAACACCATTTCTCTGCAACCCATATAATCTGATCCTGATTACGGTGAATATCGAACGTGGAGTTTATTATAGCATCAGTAATTCCGGCTTTTTCCCAGGTGGAATGGTGCAAAGATTGCATGCGATTTACCCATGTTTTCCAGTCTCTCTGGGGGTTTTTCCAGCCCACAAAAGTCACCTTCAAAGACACGGAATTCCCATTAGTCAGGGTGGGGTTTACAGAATCCAGTGGAGGATTAAATACCTGACCATCAATGTCCGTGACTCGGGGTCCGAGAAAACGGCCGATTCTGCGAGATGAATAATTTTCATTTGGTAGTGAAATCATCTCCTCCTCACTCACTTCGATAGTAAGATTTTTCTGTGAATGGACGGCCATTGTTGAAGTTGGAAGACCTTCGAGGAAGGAAAGAAAATGGGTTCAAGCTTTTTCCCACTTTTGCCTTTTCTTTTGGTTTGTACCTTCCAAAGAACGCCAAGGGTTTAAGAACAGTGATTATTGGCAATCATTGTAATTCTTTTAAATATTTAATTCTTTTAAATATTTCACCAATGAACGGGAAGTTTTTTAAAATTTCTGAGTAGGAAAATTTTTCTATATGATGATTTTCAAGGAGAAGTTTCGTTGAGAAGCAGACCAAAGTGAGCCTGAGGATAGTGACTTACGGATTTCTATTGACAGTCGACTTTATACACAGAGGCTTTATTAGATTTTTCATAGAGTAGTAAGTCACAAAAAGTTTGATGCTCGGAACAAATAGATACACGAATCTTTAATTAATCAATCAATTAATTGGGCCTACTTTTCTATTAATCAACAATTCTGCGTTAACCGAAAATGCCAAAAAATCAGATATGTCGTCCATTTCAGGAGAGTATAGTTTAGGATTTTCTACTCCATTGGTGCTACAAAGACCATCCACTTTCATTCTTTAAGAAAACTTAATAATATTTTTGTTTTAAAGCAAAAAAAAAATTATTGCTCATTCATCATATTCAAGTCATATATCAAACATGTAACACTCCGTGAAATTTCCAGAATTTCATAGGGGAATTTTTGGGATAGTAATTGACTTACTTTTTGAATAATGTTCAACTATAAATAATCGGTTAGTGAATTTTGTTATCGGATAGTTAGTCGTAACATTCTATAAGAATTTGAGGATACTTTAATTTGCTTTGACAAGAATAAAATGATTATTTGAATTTATATCGACTATCTCGATCAGCTAGAAGTGATGACCAAAAGAATGATTATGTCTAATCGGTTAGCGAATTGGGTGTAAAAGAATGCTTAAAGCTAGAATGCGGTACTTATTTAATATAGTTGAAAACACAAGAACCTAAATTATAGAATACAATAAGTAGAGATATTCATTAAGTAATAAGTGAAAAAATCTAGTGAAACTTGGATGCTTAGAAAACTAGTATATCACGCGTGCGATGCACGGGAAGAACAACATTAAAAAATATAACAATAGAAATTTAAAAAATAAATGGGAAACATTTGTACATTCGTTGAAAATATAAAAGATAAATTTCTATCAACAGAAACAATTAGACCACTAAACTCATTAATAGAGATCATTTCTTACATTCAATGTGACCAATCAACTTGCATGGTATGAGTATAGGCCCTTATTGAGAAATATTATTTGTACACACAAGGTGTACAAAATTTGTACACACCCCCTCATATTTATTTAAATGTCCTTTGTCTTACGTTTCTTGAAATCATAACTTTTGGGGAGTGTGGATAAATTCAAGAGTGTGTACAAAAGTTGTACACTTTGTGTGTATAAATGCACTTCTCGTCCTTATTTATTGAAAAGTACTATTTATACACACAAGATGTACAACTTTTGTATACACACCCTTTAATTTACCCACACTCCCTAAAAGTTGTCATTTCAAAGAAGATGTGGCAAATGACATTTAAGTAAATATAAAGAGGTGTATACAAAAGTTGCACAACTTATGTGTACAAATATCATTTATCCTTATTTATTAAAAATAGCACCTGATCTTAATATTGTATTAGTCAAATACATGTCTGAATTATAAATTGACTTTTTGAATTCTAAATATCTTTGAAATTTCAAAAATTTTCATATTATATGATTTTGAAACTCAAACTTATGAAAAAGAGAACTGGTATAAAAGAACAATAAATCCTTAGGAGAAATTTATTAGAGGTCGATTTTTTGACAAATAAATCTAAATGCAAAAACTTTTTTAGCTTCGAATTTCCGACTCATTATACTAAAACATTAAAAATTTAAAAAAAAAAAACTAACCATGTATGCTTTACGTGTTTCCAATGGGAATGAGATCAAAATCTCTCTAAAAAAGTTACTGACATTCAAGTAAAGATTATTGAGGCGAACTAAGTTCATAATAGTATTCTAAAGTTATAATGCAAGTACAAACTTATCAAGTGTTTAACTCTACCAACCGCCGTTGACGACATTTCGGCGAGTTTTTCTCCTTGCAATGAAATAAGCCACCTAACATTTCTCATTACATGCATTTGCAGCAAACTTACAGTGTGTTTAATTGCATTTTTTTCATTAAAAATATCAAGGTCATGGGAAAAAGTTCAATCTTTATGGGTTTCTTTGGGAAATGGGAAATGAAATTTTAAATTCCATGGTAAGGGAAAATGGGGAAGATAGACAAAATATGACGTCATCAGTTAGCTTACAGCATCAGTCAAAGGTGAAAAATAAAGTAGAAACTACACTTGATTTAGATTAATATAATATAGATATGGATTTTAAATTAATGAGAATTGGAGTATTATTGTCTCTTTAAGTAAAAATGCTAGATTACGTAAAAAAAGTAATAAGTGAGGTTGAAAACACCAAATTTAAAAAGTTTAGGTTAGATTGCATAAGAAGATGAAATGTCAGGTTAAATTGAGCAAATTAATCATTTCAAAATAAAAAGAATACATTAATATAAAACAAAATATGACATCAGTCATGTCGTAAGCGGTTTGAGCAAGAAAACTTATTTAAATTACTCTTGATTTAGATATATATATATATATATATTTCTCACATGAATCAAATTGGAGACCACTTGACATTCTTTGTGGTAAGAATTCTCCCAAACTTTCAATTGGACTTATTTTCATTGAATAATTGTAAATTATCTAAATTGGAGCATTTTTCTTAGGTGGAATCCAAAATCTTTTAGAAAAGAAATAAGAAATTCGTCCATAAAGAATAATAGTCTTAGAACACCATCAAAAGACTCCCAAAACCCTCTCTTGTCTCTCAAACAAAGCGCTCTTCATATACACATAGAATCGCTACTTAAAAAGCTACTTTGCTTGAGGAATACCAAGAATTTGGAGGTATCTTTCCACCTAAAAATATCCAAGAATATTTAAAGAAACAAGATTAAATGTGAGTAATCAGTGTTTAGGATTCCATTGGCATGCATAAGTTTTTAAAGAAGGGCATGCGTTTTGATGACATACTATGATAAGAAATGAAATGTTTTCTTGCAAGTGAATCACTAGCATTACTATAACATCTCGTGAAAATTTAACCCTCAATTAAGTTATGTGGTTGTTATTGTGACAATAATGAAATAAATAATTGAATTGCATTAAAGGATTACAAACTTGTTACTCAAATGACACTAAAGAAAGAATATAGACCTTGATCAACATAATCCGAAGTACGGTGACTAAATTACAAGATAATACAAAATTTAAGAATTTCTTGAGCAATAAACGAATGAACCTTATTTTGCTAAGTCACCCCAGTATGTGTACGGCGCTATATCGTGCCATGTGTCGCGATGTGATTGGCGGAACCCAAAGATTTATTAAAACCAATTAAATTCTAACTATTATATATAGGGCGATTGAGTCCTCAATGTCTCCTCAACATCCCCTAACCCTCCCTCTCTCCTAAAAGCTCCCAAATTCGTCCATACCTATTGTAGGGTGAAGAACAATCCTAAAAACCTACCAAATAACCTATTTGTCTTTTGAAAAAGGCTCTTTGTCATATAAAGATAGATTCTGACATGAAAGTAGCTTTGATTGGGGAATAGCAAGACTTTAGAGGCACTTTTCGACATTTGAATTATTCAAGCCATCTTTGGGAAATCAAAAGGTGAGTAACACGTGTATTAGTTTTATCTCTTGGCTATCTCTTTCAGCTCTCTCTCTCTCTTTTGGAACTTATGCATTCCTTTAATTGTATTTGGCCTTTGATGATTGACGGTGTACTATTGCTTTGGATAAACAATTGTTCCTTACTATTGGGTATCGCTAGTGGCACTATCTATCCGTTTTGTTTTGCTATGTGGTATTCTTTGTGGTATTATGGCCGTACTATATAGTCTTAGTCATTTTGAATCTTTGTAACGTATAGCTTACGAATAGGGGCTAAACTAGTGATGTGGCCGAGTTTTGTATCTTTTTATCTTTGTCAACTTGTGATCTTTCTTGTATTATTTTGTGTGGGCCAATAAATGTCGTTATTTACTAAGTACTTTGTACTCACTCCCTATTTTCTACAATCCTGTAGGTATCAAATTAAAATTTTTGTTATCGGATTGTCCCAATGATGGAAAAGATACATGTATGTGATCGAGATTTCAGTGTATGAATGATGTTGCGTTGTGGGTAGCCCACAATACACTTAATTATCAGAGTGCGCAGTGAAAGGGTCTCAATACTTTTGAATTGTATTTGTAAAGTCTCACCCTCAAATTTTGAATCTAGATATATATTAAAACGCTTCTGCTACCTATATTTCGAGATAATATAGTAATATAAAATTGGGGGCATGACAATTACTTTACTCGTTTTGTATTGGTTTGCTATGATTTATTTCCATTCTATGACCTATTTAATGATTCTGGGATATGGACGACTAGTATAGTATTTGATTTGATTTGAAAATGCTCTTTGCTTGAAATTTCGGCAAGGGTCAACCGGAGTTAAGTGCGGATCCACTTAATATTGTATTACATGACCAACTTAGCATTTGGATGGCATCATTGAGCGCTATGGGTAGTAAGTAATTCTAGTGCTTGGGGCCCTATTATGCATTAAAAAAAGTTTGTGCATCTTTATGAACTTGTGATGTGAAAATGAATTTTTGTAACCTTGGGACAAATCAAAATATTGTGTTACTCACGGGGTATATAATACTCAATTCGTGTTTATCTCCTCTTTTGTATATGATCAATCACAAAGTTTACGAACATCAAGCCGAAGAATGGAGAATGTCTCCAGACTCGTAAGATCTTGCACGTAATGGAAACCGACCTATGGGCCTACTTTGAATATGCTCCTTTGTTCCTAATGTATTTAGAAATTCAATGTATTTTGTGCCTCTGCCCTTGCACATCTACACTATGATAAAATTTAGAAGGATAAATCTATATTTTTCACTTAGTAAAAGAATCTAGTAAGAAGATAAAAGTAGAAGAATAAGTACATGTATGGACATATATATATATAATAATATATATAAATAGGGTGAAACATGGCATGTAATGTAAGAATATGAGAAAAACTTTTGTAGGGATTGGGAGCCTAATTTTCCATGTAAAGGCCTTCAAATATTTTGTTCAGCTAGTTGATCAATAAAACGGTTTTTATATAGTCTATCATGTATGCTTGCTTTCCTATTTAGTTTAGACACGAAAAACAATCCATGAGTTATATAGCCAAATTAACTAAGAAACAATATAAAAAGGCGTACAAGAAAGTTCATATGAAAGTCAAAGAATTTGGTAAGTCACCCTAAAATACTTCATGGATGGTGTGACTCTAGGTAAAGTGAAGAAATCAAGACAATTGTCACATGACCTCTTAAAAATCAAACATATAAGATTGATACATCTCGTCTCTCATTATCATTTTAATTATTACTATGAAATAAAACAGAAGCTTCCGCCATTAGAACAAAGAAGCGAACTCAATAATAATGGGATAACGGGGGCGTGGCAAAAGAGACCATAGAAAATGATGGTGTCTCGTTCCAAATAGAAGGGGAAGAGAAATTGATAGATAATCTAACAAGTTCATGTGCCGGTGTATTAGCATCTCGTTTTGCAAAAGCAACATAATAAACTCCATTTTATTGCATTAGTGCCTTGCAATCTTGAATAATAGAACCAAAATATGAGATATCATCCTTCCCTCCAACAGTGGCGTCGACAACTTGTTTTACAACAGTTTTTAAAATAACAACTTATTAAAAAAGTAAAAATTTTTCATAATATATTTACGAAAGTTTTCTTATAATATACAAATGTATTTTCTTTTTTCTTTTTTTTTTCACTTTAATGATTCTATTTTGTACATTGCAATGCACAATAAACGGGGAATATGTCACGTGTACCAAATTTTTGTGCCCAATTTTTTAACACGCTTATATGACGAAATCTTATTTCTTTATACATCACATCTGTTAACACTGAAATTTGCCATTTGAGCCAACAAACAAAGAAGCCAATTAAGGCAAAAAAAGGAAACAATGAAGAAGATGATAAATAGAAAAATTGGGTTAGATTTGTAGTGAATCTTTTGGAACTTTTTGGGTGGATCAAACCCGTTATAAGGCGTATCATCATCTCCACCTCGTATTAGACGTTTTTCCCCCATCTCCTGTATGATTTGTAAATAACATTGGAGATCACTGAGGATTGAAGATGTAGAGTCCAAGAAGATAGAGCTTTTAGAGAAAGGAGAGTTTTTAGAGAGAGAGAGGGAGCTCTCCCCACCCAAAAAAAAAAAAAAATTATTGTCGAGTGCTAGAGGGATTTCACGTCCCTCTTTATGAGTAAGTGGCCCTCATTTGTTTTGGCATTTTTCTTAGGGATTGAGATTTGATAATTACTCTTTAGTCATTTTATTTTATGTTTATTTATTGTTCAGTTAGCATTTTCTAATAAACGTGAACATGGTCATTCACAATCATTTTTTCTAATCTTGACCCTCGATCTAATGTGGATTCTGCCTAATTAACCCCCTGACTATTGACTAGAATATTTTTTAGTTTTGACCTATATTTTGGGGTACAACACCATCATTTTTAAATCTATAGTTATCGATAAGCCAAATAGGTGTGTAAAAAAGGATTGTATATATAGAAGCTGTTGGAATTAATATACAAGGCCCAATAGTAATTGGGTCGGACCGTACATAGGTTCTAGAATCCTAATCAGATTAGAGTTGCACTAAGGTTTCGTAAGAAACCTATAAATAGAGCGCTTTAGGGTCTCGGGTGACTATGACATTCACATACACATTCTATATTAACTTACTAGCACAAAATAATACAGAAACCCTAATCCTACTAAGAAAAGTTTGTGTTCTTAGATTGTTCTTGCTGTGTGGATTACTGTTAGAGGTTGGACTCTTGAACAGCTATGGTATGATCAGATAAACCAATTTACTGCTTCGTTATAGGCAACTTTCTGATCACGAATTTCATCTAAGAGCAAGTTTGATCCTGATGGAGGAATTATAGTTTTTATTTCTGCTGTGCATGTTATCTATAATTCCTAATAGTGGTATCAGAGCCACATTGCTTCTTGTTGGATTTCGATATTTTATAACAATAATTGTTATTGTTCTATATCAATTTGATTTGTGGTAATTGTTGATAAAATTATTTGTGAAATAATAAATTCCGAATTTGATTTGGAGTTTTGTTTATATTGAAAATCTGAATTTGATTCGTATTTTTAAAAAAAAAAAGTGGGGGGGCAACGGCGTTACTGTAGCACATAACCGCTGGAGGTTCGGTCATAGTAGCACGGGTGTTGTAGCGGCCAGACTGCCCCTACAACTGCACCACCACCGCCACTGCTGCTGCGTTACAAAGCTACAGCAGCAGCGGAGACAGGCTGCTATGAACAGCAGTAGCTTGCTGCCGTTTGCAACAGCATCCGGTGCTGCTTCTGGAACCCTAGCCGCTGCTGCTTCTTTGGAAGACGAGAGACAGGGGTTATCGTGCAATTTTTTGAAATTGCACAGCAAACCCCCTTGTTTCTAAGGATGGCAAAGAAGCCCATGCAATTTCATAGATTGCATAGGCAGTCCCTTATGTTTTGAAAATTTTGAGATTGGTCCTAGAAGTTTTAAAAATTTCAGAATCAGTATCATCTTTTGAAATTTGACAAATTAGTCTTTGGGTTTTGAATTTAATATAAAAGTTTTGTAAAATTTTTGTCTTTATCAAATTGAGTCGAAATTTAAACTTTATAAAATTTGTTTTTGACAAAAGTTATTTATTTGGATAAAAAAAGATTAAATTTTGACTTAATTTAATGTTTGATTTTAAACCTTAAAGACTTTCCACAACTTATATCAAAGTATGACTTTTGAGTTTTTTTTGTCCCCTTTGGTTAATAAAATTGATTGATTAATTGAATTGATCATGATATTTTATTAATATGAAATTGATTAATTAATTTGATTAATTAATTTACTTCTCGTTTGGTTTTTTTATTTGTCTAAAGTGTTTAGACACCTATTGATGAATGTTTGTGGATGATTATGGACTCAACCCATGAGATTGGTTGAATGTATAGTTAATTATTTTTTGTTATTCTTGTTGGGGGCCTTCGAGCTGACTATTTAATTTAGTTGGGGCTGCGTGCCTATTATATGATTTTAGGCCTGCATGCTAATTGTTTTAAATTTTATTTTGGGCCTGAGTGTCCAGATTTCGGCGTCTGTGCCAATTAGCATAGGATACAAATTGGAGATAAACCACAAGAAGACAACTAGTATATGATACAAGTTAGAGTAGAAATGGAGAGCGTTGCATTTAGCATTCGATGATTGAATGCAATGTCCCCTAGGTTTTGACTGATTAGTCTTCTTCATGGCTCGAGAAGACTAAATAGATATAGTCCATAATCATCCACCCAGATTTATTATGTATTGATGAATGCATGTGTGATGTTATTTTAATACATAATTGTGATATTGATGAGATATATCCCCTATAATATATTAAATTCATAGTAATTGTTAATACATGATTTCCACTGTTATAGTGAAAACCAGAGTTCATTATCGATGTTAGCTTATTGAGTAACTCAAGGCTGCTCACTCGTGAATATGTTTATCACTATGAAACATATGATGTTTCTGAATAGTGGGTCGAATTTAACTAAAGTTTTATTTCTTATTGAGTGACTCAAGGAAATAAGATTTTAGAGGCGTGTCAAGTAAATACATAAGATGTATATGATAATTAGTTATCTACTTGATGATCTAGGAGTCACAAGAAGATGTGATTGATAAAGTATCTACCTGAATGTTTTTATTTGGGCTTCTTGAGTAACTCAAGGTTTTAGTAAAACAAACGGGGTCCTAGCTTACTGAAAAATGAAAATGTTTCATTAATTAATGTTAAGGGGATTATTAATTCAGTGGGAGTATAATTAATTTAATAAAAGTCCATGTTAAATTAATTTATTTCATTTATTAATTGTTCTATATTTTGTCATTTCAGTTTATTGAATAATAAGCCCTTGTTTGATACTCTTTAACAAAACACATTATAATCCCATTATCCACTGATTTGACTATTGATTTGACAACTACTCATTTATAACCACAAATTTCAAACTTCTATTAAATCTACATCACTCATTTCACCTATTTATAATTTCTCTTTATAAATCAACTACCATAAATTGAATCAAACATCCTCTAAGTAATCACATTAACTTGAGAGGCATACTTGATGCCAACAAGCTTACCGGGCAAAATTTTCTGGACCAGCACCGTAATTTGAGAATAGTTCTCAGGCATGAAAAAATATGATGAACAGTCTCGCACTGAAAGGTATGAAACATCTAAAAAGCTATTCATGGCTGTAATGGTAGAAGGTTCTTCAGTTAGTGCTCATGTACTGAAGATGATTGGCTATATTGAAAAATTAGGCCAATTAGGAGTTGCTATGGACCATGAACTAAGTATTGACTTGGTTCTTCAATCGCTCCCTGATAGCTATTCACAGTTTATTATCAACTTCAATATGAACAAGATTGAATGTACCCTACCCGAGCTGTTAAACATGTTAAAGACTGTTGAGCTTAATGTAAACAAAGTACAGGGGCAAGTCTTGGCTATAGAGTCCTCAAATAGCACTAAGAGGAAGTTTAAAAAGACCTTTAAGAAAGATTCCAAAAAGGCCAAAGGTGTTATGAAAACAGTTAAACATGATAAGAACAAATCTCAGGCTGATGCTACATGCTATCATTGTGGAGGCAAAGGGCATTGGAAGAGGAATTGCAAGGCGTACCTCGCTAACTTGAAGGGAAAGAAGTCTACTGAGATTTCTCCTTCAGGTAATTATTTTTGGAGGTTAATATGACTACTTCTTCAATTTCTTGGGTATTAGATACTGGATGTAGATCTCATATTTGTACAAATATACATGGGCTAAAGAACAGTAGACCATTGCGAATGGGTGAAGTAGACCTACGTGTTGTGAATAGAGCAAAAGTAGCTGCCTTAGCCGTAGGAACACATTATTTATCATTGCCCTTGGGCCTTGTTTTAGAGTTAAAAGACTGCTATTATGTTCCTGCCATTACCAAAAACATTATTTCCATTTTATGTTTGGACATAGATGATTTTTTCATTGATATTAAGAATAAACGTTGTTCTTTATATCTTAATAATGTGTTTTATGGTTGTGGGAATTGTTCAATGACATTTACATTCTTGGCATAGAGCATCCTATAATGAGTATCGAATGCAAAAGGCCTAAAATTGATGATCGTGTTAATAACCCATACCTTTGGGATTGGAGACTTGGTCATATAAATGAAAAACGTATTACCAAGTTACAGAAAGATGGATACTTGGACTCAAGTGATTATGAATCATTTGATATGTGCGAATCATGCCTTTTAGGCAAGATGACCAAATCTCCCTTTACTGGAAAAGAAGAAAGAGCTGCAGACTTACTAGCACTTGTACATATATATGTATGTGCGCCAATGTCTATAAATACTAAATGGGGCTTTTCCTACTTCATTACATTTACTGATGATCATTCTAGATATGGTTTTATGTACATGATGAAGTTTGAGTGTGAAGCTCTTGAAAAGTTCAAGGAATTCAAGCAGGAGGTGGAAAAGCAAACTGGAAAAAATATTCTAACACTAAGATCTGATCGAGGTGGAGAATATTTGAAAAGAGAGTTTTTAGAACACTTGAAAGAGAATGAGATTCTCTTGCAATGGACTCCACCATATACACCACAGCACAACGGTGTATCTGAAAGGAGAAATCGCACGCTGTTAGATATGGTGCGATCCATGATGAGCCATGCAGTTCTCCCAAAAACGTTTTGGGAATATGCAATCAATACTGCATGTTACACACTAAATCGTGTCCCATTTAAATCGGTTAATAAAACTCCATATGAACTATGGACTGGTAAAAGACCAAATCTATCATACATGAAAATTTGGGGTTGTAATGCTTATGTGAAGCGTACTAAATCATATAAGCTTGATGATAAATCTGATAAATGTTTTTTTGTGGGATATTCAAAGGAAATTGTTAGACACTACTTTTATAATCCTGACACCATGAAAGTCATTGTGTCAAGATACGCTATATTCTTAGAAAAAGAGTTTATTCTAAGAGGAAATAATGGGAGTAAAGTAGATCTTAAAGAGGTTCAAGAAACCACCAAAGAAGCTAACTGATTAGATGAGCCAATAGTTGAACTTTCATTGGATGAGGCAGAAACTGGCATTAGGGAAACACCAGTCCCTAAGGACACGCCAGCTCTGACACGTAAGTCAAGTAGAGTTATTCATCCTCCTCAAAGATATGATCTAATGATTACCATTGATACATTGTTAATGAGGAAGATGAACTTATACAGAAACAACGTCAAGTGTTAACTCAAAGAGATGGCAAGAAGCCATGGAATCCAAAATGAACTCCATGTATGAAAACAAGGTTTGGACCTTAGTTGATCTACCTAAAGGAGTAAAACTCATAGGTTGTAAATGGGTTTAAAAGAAAAATATCGACATGAATGGAAAGGTTTAGACTTATAAGGCTAGATTAGTGGCAAAAGGTTATAATCAAAGACAAGGAGTTGACTTTGATGAAAATTTTTCACCAGTAGCCATGTTTAAATTAATTCGGATTTTGCTTGCAATAGCAGCACATCATGACTATGAGATTTAGCATATGGATGTCAAAACTGCATTCCCTAATGGGAATCTTAGTGAGGATGTGTACATGACACAACATGAAGGTTTTGAATCTAATAAGCCAAATAAAGTTTATAAACTGCAAAGGTCCATATATGGATTAAAGCAACCTCTAAGAGCTGGAATCTTCGTTTCGATGAGACAATCAAAAAGTTTGATTTTATCAAAAATAAAGATGAGCCATGTGTATACAAGAAAAGCAGTAGGAGTAAAGTCATGTTCCTAATTTTATATGTAGATGACATACTACTATTAGGAAACGACATCTCTAGCTGAAATCAGTGAAATCCTGACTGTCAACTAACTTCTCCAAGAAAGATTTGGGAGAGGCGACATATATTCCTGGGATTAAGATCTATAGGGATAGATCTAAAAGATTGCTTGGCCTAACCCAATCTATGTACATAGACAAGATCTTAAGAAGATTTAAAATGGAAGAGTCCAAGAGAGGACTCTATCCCATAGGGCATGGGATTAATCTCTCAAAAGAAATGTGTCCAAAGACACAAGTTGAGAGGGATCGCATGGAAAGGATTCCTTATGCTTCTACAATATGATCTATCATGTATGTGATGCTATGTACAAGACCAGATGTTTCTTATGCTTTGAGTTTCACAAGCAGGTTCCAAGCGAATCTTGGAGAAAAACATTAGATAGCTGTTAAGAACATTCTTAAATACTTGAGAAGAACTAAGGATGTGTTCTTAATATATGAAGGAAATAACTATGAACTAAAAGTTCAGGGATATACTGATGCTAGTTTCCAGTCTGATTAAGATGACCGTAAATCCCAATCCAGTTATGTGTTTACTCTTAATGGCGGTGCTGTGAGTTAGAAAAGTTCCAAACAAGCAATGACCGCTGATTCAACAACGGAAGCCGAATACATAGCTGCTTCGGAAGTAGCAAAATGAGCAATCTGGATTAGGAAGTTTATCACTGAACTTGGAGTTGTTCCTTGTAATGACCCGTCAAAATCGAACTTAGGATGAATATGCTAAATAAGAATTTTAGATTTATTTATATTTTATATTGGTGTATATGTGTTATTCTTGAAATCATGAAAATAGATGTACATAAAAATATGTGTGGACATGTGTTAACATCTTCAAAATTTCAAGAATATACATATACCATTTTTAGAATTATCCTTGAAGATATGAAATTATATGTATTAAGTCATAGTTACATGTGTTATTTCTAGATTTATTTTTGAATATATAAAAATTGTGTTATTATGAGTTTACCTACATGTGTTAAATATAGAAATTTCCTTGAAAATATGAAAATAGGTGTAATTAATAGAGGATGAATAAGCTAATATGTGTTAAATTATAATTTCTTATTAAAATGAGTCATCATACAAAGCCTATTATTCATCCCTTTAGAAAAATTAAGAAAATTAGTCTTATATTAAAGAAATGTCATGTGTATATGCATTTTATAAAATAAATGAAAAATAGAAATAAACAAAGGGAAAAGTTCACCTATAAAGATGGTTTCACCCCAACATGTTTGGAGACAAGAAACACTAGAAGATCAAATCTATTAACAAGTCAAGACAACAAAATAGTTTAAGCAAGAAAGGAGACAAGGTGAGTAATGTACACATTCCTTTCCAAATATTTTGTATGGTTTTGACAAGCATTTATCTTACTTTTTTCTCAAGCTTATAAGTATTTAAGGATTATTCTTTTGTTAACTACCTATGAAAGCAACTATGGAAATTTCTATGTTTTGCATTAAGTCATACTTACCTTACCTCTCAAGCCAAGCCATGCCATGCTATGAGTCGGGTTACATAACATCCTAAGTGTATGTTATGTTCATGCCAAGCTTATTGTGTAAATTACCCGATTCTAATATTTATTTAATGTGCATATGAGGTAAGTATGCTTATGCAAAAAGGGCCCAAAGTCCTCAATTCTCTATTCCATATTTTCAAATGAGAAGTTTATTTGTAAGTGTATACATTCCTCACTAAGTAATTTATTACTTACTCTTTATGTTTTCCCAAACTTTTTAGATAATGAAGAGAACAATAATTGAGGTCTCAAGTAGTGAATGGTCCTTGGCGCCAGAGGAAGGCTATTACATGTACACAACGGGAACGGACCTATGGGGAGTTTACGAAGACCAACCGGGGCTCAGATCGGAAGAGCGT
>CAVNYN010202827.1:0-10462 GCA_963692815.1 Nyctanthes arbor-tristis | reverse complement strand
TTGGTAAGATCCTTGCAAGAGGAGATGTAACAACGGAGTACGTGCAATATCTCAACAATTGTTGTCTTTTCCTCGATTTCATATGTCAAATATTTTGATAAATGTGGCATATAGCAAAGGACTTACAAGAAGATGGGAGAGATTTTTGCGCTAGAACGGTTCTATATGTCTTCATTAATCTTGTTCCATTTGATATTTGTTTTCTTTATCTCCCCAAATTAGTTACAACTCAGTTAACATGTCTTGATGGTATAAGTTACTTTTTTTTTTTTTGGGAGGGGGGTGTAATTTGGTTAATTCATATCTTGTTTGTATTTTAAATTCTATTATTATTGAAAAAGGGGGCTTACTATTATACTGATCAAGGCACCTTATTACTCAGCATTAGATTTAAGTTCAAGTCATCATCCCCACCCCTACGACATACAAATTGTACTTAAAAAAAAAAAGTTCCACTATCATTGTTCAAATTTCAATTGTTTGTATTCAACTAAATGTGTTAAAAAATTTTATCATTGTTGTTGTTTTTTTTTTTTTTTTTTTCTTAATGACAAATGATCAAAAACTACAACTATTGCCATATTGTTGGTTATACCAACCAACGCATCATATTCTCTACTATGATGAAATATCAAACTTGATACTTTTAGAAGAATAAAATTTCACTGCATAATTTGAAACATTCGTTTAACTTTCAAATACTACTCATGAAATCGATCAACTAGTTGAATTGAGTTTGTATGAAAATCTTTTTCTAAAGATAACTGAATAAAAATAAAGATTTTATGAGGTCACGAGCAATTTTGATTGTTGACTTCTTTAAAAACGCATGAGATAACCTGAAGAAAAGAAACGAGATATTATTCTTAGCGTATATATCAAGCCCTTTAAAGTGCTCAACGGCGGCTACTGACCTCGACCAATAAGAAATGCATTTTTTTTTTCTCTTTTATTGATGTAAACACATCATTGTGACGTAATTGTCAAGGAACAATACGTGTAGATAATGATGCTCGTGGATGGGGAGAGAAAATTAGGCACAACTATGTATACTCTACGTAGTATATTTAACTAATAATACATATATATTTCGTCACATAAAATGTATCATATGGGATGTATTTCTAATATCTTTAAATTTTTCTCACTAGATATAGAAAGATGCAACTATACATTCAATATAGTACATTTTACATTACGAAATGAACATGTATTATTGATTAAAAATACCACATAGAATAAACATATATTGTACTTAAGTTTCTCTCATGAATCAAAAGAAATATCACGAGATCCACTTGGATGTAGACGGATGGAAACTTCTATTGTTGGCATATTTTATAATTTATTTATATATTTTTTCACGCAGAATTTATGTTTGATATTCACCATAACTAGATTTTTTCACGAATAGAGTAATAGTGTACACTCATATCAAAATTAACATGAGAGTATAGACATTATCTCATAAATAAAATATAATATACCAGTTACATTGTATAAAATTACGAATTGACATGTGAATTACAAATCACCATGGGATATTTGTAGTAAAGTACATGAGTTTATAATTTTAGCCTCTTCCAAACACGTCATACAAGTTCACACATCTAACATATATAAAGTTGTAATAATTAAAAGTCAAATAATCAATCACAATCAACTATTACAACTAGAAGTCTAGTCTCTCACTCGTGTGTTGTACGGAAAGACTAATTCCAAAAAAAGTCAATAATAATGAATGGGACTGTTTGAACATCTTTATTTTTTCTATTTATAAATTCACCTACTATAATTTGACTATTGATTTGACAACTACTCAACAATCAACACACATTTCAAATTTCAATTAAATCTCCACCACTCATTTCCACTCATTATAAATTCTCTTTATAAATTTTAAAAATAAAGAGTTTCAAACAAGCTCTAATAAAATATTAAACAGATACGTGTCATCAGATTTGCATAGCGAAATCAAAAAATATATAGTTTTGATTTAGTATTTGACACGTTAAATTAATGTTTTATTAATAATTTATTAATATTTACCCACTTATATACTCGATTAATGTTTTACTATATTTTACTTTTAAATCATCCAACTTATTTAATATTATTAGTTAACAATTTAATAATGCGTATCGGGCATGTACATGCTTGTATTCCTTCGATACCCGTTTAGATAAAAATTTTCATACTTATAAGAAAGTACCCTTCCAACATACCATTTTTACAAGTAAAATTTAAAATTGATAGTTATAATTAAAGCATCAAATATAGATAGATTTGTAAAAAAATGCAAGTTAGACTTTTTAATATAAAAAAAGACTATATATGTGGGCATCCTAAAAAGGAAAATAAGACCAAATAATCGGAATAAATGTAGTAATTTTTTTGTGTAATTCATTTTCTTCTTGTACATTTCACGTCTCTTTGTTCATCCCAATTTTCGCTAAAACTCATTGTTATCTCTATCAAATTAAAATATCGATGTATGAATTCAAGACTGATTAATAATCAATTAGTATTCAACTCGTACGTTGCACAAAGAGGTAAATTCCCAATGTTTCATATTAAAAAAAATCATTACATAAATTGCAAAAAAAAATGAATGTTTGCAAGAATAATTAAATCAAATGAAATAACAAAATAAAATCAATCGATATTTTATATATTTCACATATATAGAGAAAAAAGACAAAAAAACATAAATTATTTGCATCACCTACAGAAAAAAATAATATTTACCCGTTTATACATTCGATTAATACTTTATAATATTTTATTTTTATATCATCTAACTTATTTAATATTATTAGTTAACAATCCAGTAATACGTATCAGGTATGTACATACTCATATTCACTCGATACTCATTCACATAAAAATTTTCATGTTTATTCAGGAATTCAACTGGATTGGGGAATGCATTTTGTCAATTCTATTTTTCGTATTAAGTTATAACATTAATTAAATTGAATATTCATTTCTTCCATAAATATAATTTCGTAGATTTATGAATTTAAAGACACTGTAAAAAAATGACTTAAGACATTATAGAAAAACTGACTGATTAATTAGAGTAATAGCTGGTGATAATTTATTTTTGTACAAAGTAAAAGAAATTTTTCTTTTCGATTCTTGTAGCTCTTCCGATTATAAAAATTAAAATAGATTGATTAGTGGTGCAGCTAGAGAGAAGAAGATAGGAGAGGAAAAGCATTTATAATTGTTAAGATGTTATGGTAATTTGTGTCATTTTAATTTTGACCATTTTAGTTTATTCAAAAAATTTGTCAGATTAATAAAAAAATATAGTTTCAATATAATTAGCATTTAAGTATATATGTGGTTAATAATAATATTTTATTTGAGTGAAAACACCATAGTATAGCAATATGAAATCAATCGATATTTTACAAGCTTTATATCTATGGAGAAAAAAGGACAAAAAAGTAAATTATTTGCATCATCTCAAAAAAAATATATTAATAGTTACTCGTTTATGTACTCAATTAATGTTTTACTATATTTTACATTTATTTCATCTAACTTATTTTATATTATTAGTTAAAGTCCAACAATACGTATCGGGCATGTATATACTTATATTCACTCGATACTCGTTTACATAAAAATTTTCATGTTTATTCAGGAATTCAACCGGATTGGGGAATACATTTTGTCAATTCTACTTTTCGTATGAAGTTATAATATTAATTAAATTGATTCTTTATTTCTTTTATAAATCTAATTTGGCAGGTTTATAAATTTAGAGATGTTGCAGACAAAATGACTTAAGATATTGTAGAAAAACTGACTTATTAATTTAGGTAATAGCTTGTGGCAATTTTTTTATACAAAGTAAATGGAATTTTTATTTTTTATTCTTATAGTTTTTTATTATAAAAATTAAAATAGATTGATTATTATTTTTTAGTGCACGTAGAGGGAAGAAAATATGAAGGGGAAAAACATTTATAATTGTTAAGAATGTGATAATTATTTGTGTAGATCGGAATTTTGACAATTTTAATATATTTGAAAAATTAGTGAGATTAATAAAAAGTATAATGTCAATATAATTAGTCTTCAAGTATATATGTGGTTAATAATAACATTTTCTTTGAGTGACACGTGAGAATAGCAATATATAAATAAAAATTGTTAACAAATAAAAGAGTTGGTATAATTGTTTTAAAGCATATCACTCTTGACAATTATAAATTTTTGTTTTAAAAATTAAAATAGATCGACTAGGCTTTTTTTCTGTGGTGCACATAGAGGGAAGAAGATAGGAAGGGAAAAAACATTTATAATTGTTAAGAATGTAATGATTATTTGTGTTATTTTAATTTTGACCATTTTAGCATATTTGAAAAATTGGTGAGATTAATAGAAAAACGCAATGTAAATATAATTAGTCTTCAAGTATATATGTAGTTAATAATTTTTTCTTTAACCGATCTACACGTGAGAATAGCAATATATAAATGAAAATTATTAATAAATAAAAGAGTTGGTATAATGGTTTAAAAGCATGTTACTCTTAACATGTAGGTCACGAGTTCAATAATTCACTATTACATTTTCAACAAGTTTTTTATTAGAAGTAACAGTTGGTGTGATATGACATTATAAGTAATTGTGTCAGGTAGAGCTTTAAGAAATAAAAATTTGCTAATTGCGCCAGATGAAATTGTAATTATGTCAGACAAACTGTCATTTAATATATATAGATTTGACAAACTGTCAATTGGCTAGGTAAGTTTTTGATTTTCATTTGAATATGTGTTGGGATTCTAATCCCCCTTCTTTCATTGTAAACAGTTTAACTTGTGATACTTCTTTTGATTCGTAATGAAAGTTATTTGATTGGTTTGCCAAATACAAAAAAATAAAATAAAATAAAAAATAAAATTTGACATATAACGGCTCATAAATCTCCGTTTTTTATTGTTTAATGATATATATATATAAGGAATTAAATATGCAGTAATTTTTATCTTATTTTTTCTGTCAAAATTGTCTTAGGTGAGGTCATTTTAGACTTTTTCTTATATGTTAGGTAAATTTTACTGTAAATTGTATATTAATATTCCTTTTTTTCAATTAATTAGGTATTATGGTTATTATATATTCTTATCTTCAAGAATCTTTCTAAGAGGTTTTGCAAATCCTTTTCGATTTATTACCTTTGCTCATCGACGACTGGGATCTCAAATTCGAGATTTCTATATTAGATGCATATCTTATCTTTTTAAATTTTTGACGGATCAATTTATATTCGAAGTTTTTTAATTTTCTTTTTAGGAAGGGAAGTTTTTTGATTTTTTAATTTAAATTTTTAATATATAAATATATATCATATCTAGGAAGTATTTCGTAATTTGTATTAGACTATTTCTTTTCCTTTTTAGCTGATGCATTAATTTTTAATTATTTTTTATATATTTTTAAATCGAGTCATTATTAAGCTATTTCTTTGTCTATAATAAATATGATTTAATTAACATTTTATAATTTACAAAATTCCGATTGCAGTATAATCATAGAAAAAGATAAAAATTTTAATTTCCTGAGGTCTAAAAATGACATAGATCGGGTCAGGATCATGTATGTTACACTCGTTACCCTACACATCAAAAATTTTTCTCCCATCTCCACTTAAATCGGGGACGGATTGGTACGGATAATTCATATTATCTATTTATTGGTCCATTTATATATATTATTTTTTAATTTCATTTTTAATGAATAGTATGATAAACAATAATTTTAAAATTACAATTGAAATTTACAAACTTTCTTGATAAGTGTTATCATTATTTTTACTTTTCAAACCATTAGAATTTTTAGTAAATATTTATTTTTGACCGAAAACGGTTAAACGGGGGCCAAGTACGAGTTAAAATTATGACAACTTTCCCGAGTCCATGTCGAGTCGGGTCGATTTTCTTTTTCTCATCCCCGACTTAACTACCTGTCTAGTCGATTATTCTCCGTCTTAATAATATCGGGTATCGTGGGTATCAAGGTTGACAGGCTTTTTACAATCCCTGCTAAGATCACTTAACAACATTCTATATAGTTAATAACAAGATAATCAAAATATTACAATTTAATGTGACTAATCATAAATTACTTAACATTTCACACTAATATTAGATATAATTTAATTTGGTATCTTCCCGTGTCATGTATGAGTGAAAATGTAGTAAAATATAATAACTAGATTTTTTGCACCCGTGCAAGAGTTATAGTATACATTCATATCAAAATTGACGTGTGAGTGTGGACATCATTTTATAAATAAAGTACAAGATACCAGTTGCATTGTATAAAATTACGAATTGATATGCGAATTAGAATTTACCATAAAATATTCGTAGTAAAATGTCTGAGTTCATAATTCTTGTCTCCTACAAACTCGTCGTACAAATTCACATGTCCAACATATATAAAGTTGTAATAATTAGCAGTCAAATAATTAGAAATGACAATTTAACACATCAATCTATAAACAAGTAGAGACATCCATCTAATATGATTGACTTGTCACGCTTAATCGGGGCAAAAGAAGGAGTATAAAGTAACATTATCTGACCTGCTGTGGTCCAGTGCGGGTGCAAGTCAGGTTGAACCCACACTATAGATTCGTGTGCCACCAGGCATTTTTTTATTTTTAATAAATTTATTTAGAAAAATGTGTAGAAATTATTAGATATGGTAATTTCACTAATCGACCATTAAATATGTGGCAGTTTAATTTTATTTTTTTATTATATTATTTTTTGAAATGATTTTTCTGTCGAATTGAAAGAATCATGTTATTATATTAGTTAATGTTGAGAACTTTAAAATTCTAAATAAAGGTTTTGTTTTATTCTACGTTCATCAATTAATAATGTGTTGCACATATCAGTAATTGAAAGGGTAAAAAAATTTATGAGTCCTTTTGTGGGTCATGGTGGCATCCCAACCCGTCGTATGACCCGACTTGTCTTGACCCACCATATGAATTTGTAGGTTTGGAGAGGGTCTAGGTGACTTCAAGACTCATGGGCGGGTCTAGAGTATGGCTAACACGCCCTATTTTTATCTCTATAAATAATCATATCACAATCAACTATTACAACTATAAGTTTAGTCTCTACTCATACGTTGTACGGGAAGATTAATTTTCAAAAAAAAAGTTCAATAATAATGAATAATAAAATATTAGACAAATACAAATTATCATATTTGCATAGCAAAAATAATAAATATACTGTTTTAATTTAGTATTTGACTCATTAAATTAATATTTTATTAATACTATATTAATACTTACATGTTTATGTACTCAATTAATACTTTACTATATTTCACTTTTAAATCATCTAACTTATTTAATATTATTAGTTAATAGTCTAATAATATGTATTGGTCGACTATATACCCGTATTCACTCGATATCCATTCAGATAAAAATTTTCACACTCATAAAAAAGTACTCTCTCGACGTATCATTTCTATGTGTAACATAAAAATGATAGTTATAATTAAAATATTAAATAGAGATATATTTGTAAAGAAATGCAAGTTAGACTTTTTAATATAAAGATGACTATATATATGGGACATCCTAAAAATGAAAATAATATCAAATTATCGTAATGGAGAGGTTAATTTTTCTTTTTTTGTGTAGTTCATTTTCTTCTTATGGATTTCTTGTCCCTTTATTCACAAAATTTTAGCTAAAATTCATAATCATCTTCGTCAAATAAAAATATCGATCAGTTAGTATTCAACCCGTATGTTGCACGGGAAATTCTCAATGTTTCATATAAAAAAAAAATTCATTACATAAATTACAAAAAACAATAAATAGTCACAATAATAATTAAATCAAATGAAATAACAATATAAATTCAATCGATATTTTGTAGGCTTCACATTTACGGAGAAAAAAGATTAAAAAATAAATTATTTGCATCATCTATAACCTAATCGTTGCAACATACATGATATAGAAACAAAGATTCAAAAAAAGTCACAGAGATTTTCCAATTAGATCATAGATGTCAAGAAAATAAATTTTAACCATATATTATTATAATAGAATTACGTTACGTGCCTTTAGATGTTGGCGTGACAGAAATAAATGGATTTTTATTACAAAAAAAAGAATAAATAAATCAGTTGATTTGCTCCAAGTTATTCTGAATTAAGTTTTCATTTGTAATATAAGTTATTTGAAATAAGTTTCTACGTTATTCTGAAATAAATTTTGGTTTCAATATTATCAAGGACTCTGTAAAGAAAATTATAAAAACTCATAATTATATATAAATATTAAAAAAATAGAAATGAAGAAACTAAAACAAAAACGGAATATAAAAAACTAATAAACTAATATAAATTATTGAAAACTCGTGATGAATATTCACATAAGAAAAGTTTAAATTTTTAAAACTTGAAAAATAAAACTAACTGGGGCACCAATTGAATCCAAATTATTGTGTAACATCATAGTGATGTCAGTAAAAGAGCGAAAAAATTACAATTGAGAATACAAATCTAATTGAAAACTATTGTATTATATATAATATGATATGATGAGGCGCCCCATGACTATCGCATTACTCAATATATTTTAGAGGAACTCTTTCCGTAATAACAACAACAATAGTAAACTATTTAAATTTATATAATGGACATTTTCATTCTTGGCTTTGTAGAGGTAAAAGTCAACCCCCAAGACATTTGACGAAGTCAACTGTCCTTTTTCAAAATTTTTTTGCAAAATTTTCAAAAAAAGTTTTTTTTTTTTGCAAACAGTGCTTTTTCAAAATTTAAAGTTTATTTACAATTTTTAATGAGAAATTTTGACTCCAAAGTAAAGTTATATTAAAATACGTAGAACATATAGAATTTTAATAAATGCTACAGTGTCGTGGGAGAATGGTACAGTAAGGCCGGTTTGGAGTGAGCATGCATGGGAAAAACCACCTGCTGGACATCTCAAGTGCAATGTCGATGCGGCACTGTTCGGTGATAGATGAGCTATGGGTGTGGGCATGGTTTTCCGAAATGCACAAGGCGAGTTTCTTAGCTATAGTACAAGGTATATACGAGGCAGTTTCAAACCGAGAGAGGCTGAGGCAATAGGGTTAAGAGAAGCAATTAGATGAGTATTGAATATGCACTTAGCGAGGGTGACTTTTGAAATTAATGCTGAAAATGTTGTTGACGTTGTTGCTTCCATACAAAAAGGGTACTCAACATTCCACATGCTCATTCAAGAGGGCAAGTTGCTGCTCCAATAGGGCTCAGACTACATGCTTTTTTTTGTGCGTTGAACGGCTAACCAGACAGCTCATTGTTTAGCAAGAAATTCCTGTTTTTATCCCCCGTTGTCTACCTGGAATGAGCCTCCGTCTTTTCTAGAAGCTAGCCTGATGTATGATGTTTTTAGTGTTTAGTGATGATATGAAAGTTTGTTTCAAAAAATAAATAAATAAATGCTACATGTAAAATAAAATTGCACAATACACACTAGACATGATCCCATTAACTTACGCATCGCATCAATCAATTAGTCACAAGTGTTTTTATACAACTTGTATATTTCTATTATTGTATTAATTAATTAATTATAGTATATTGCATTATGAAATTAGGTTAGCTTTGAAGTTAATTAATCTACTAATAATAGCTGTCAGAGGGCTGAGCAAATTGGTTGATTCCTGTAACTCTTATGTAGAGATATTTTAAGATACTTGGTCACGACTCAAATGCCTTTCTAATAGTAAGTTATCTTGCTGGGAGATTTATAATAATAAATAATGTCAGAAAAATTAAACGGCGCAAACAAACATACAAACAAGCGCGCGCGCACGCTGTTTTGTTTATCCAAAAATTAAAGGGGCCTTGGATTCTCGTTAACGAGGCAGAATGAACAGTAGAAATAATAATAAGTTAATGAACCTCAAACGTGTGCCATCTTTACGTTTCAACGTACCATCTTGCAGACACTCAAAACCAAAAAAAAAAAAAGAAACCAGGCTGCCAAAACCGATGGTTCTGATTAACTAAGCATATTCACAAGGGGAGTCGGTGTTAAAAAACCTATGAATTTCCTCGAACACCAAAAGATGATAGCTAAAAGAATATGCAAGCTCACATGTCATTCTCCATTTGTCCGATTCACACAAAATTTGTGCCAAGTATATTAGATGCAAATATTTCCTCTGAACGATTGAATACATATATGGCAAAATACGGCCTGTTGAGGATTAAGTTAATTTTAAGAGTAACAGATTTCAAGTATTGTTCAATTAAACCACTTAGCTAGAGAGAAAAAGAAAAGATATTGAAAACATAGAACATATAAGGAATGGCACAAAATTCGATACTGGATCATTAAGAGGCGTGGCTCTCCTCAGCTGCAGCTTCAAAGTTCTCATCACCAACAAGG
>CAVNYN010202826.1:0-52712 GCA_963692815.1 Nyctanthes arbor-tristis | reverse complement strand
GGGTGGATACAAAAAACATGGTCTTAGTAATTTTCCGAGGCTCGATTATTTTGAAAATTCTTTTTTCATCTACTTTGTTTAGGCAATTTCTAGAAAAGTTGCTGCTGCCTCTTATATATATGGAAACTTTTCTAATAATGCTAAAGTTTTATATAAATAGACCGGAAAAGAGAATTTTGATTCTATCAAGTGTGAATTTCCATGCATGATCGAATGTTTCTGTGATCTATTTATATATATTACTATGATGATAAATTGTCTTTAATTAATAATAAAATTACAAGAAAATATTATGGATGCTACATCGTGACGAGTGTGTGTGCGTTCCAAGAATTAAATCTTACTCTTTGTTTTCATGATTTTTAAAAAGAGGTACTGCAGTTTCTTCTAAAAAAATTTTCAAATAATGCAAAACGCTTTTTTAAGTTTTATCCACAAATAAATAGACTGAAAACTGAAAAGTCACTTTCGTGTTTGGCAAATATGAGTTTTTAGAGTAATATTATTTATTTAGATTGGAAATGAGTCTTCACATTTTTACATAAAAGATGAATGGATAATCATAAGTATAACCTATACGATATTTAATTTTTTTACAAAAAAAAAAAAAAAAAAAAGCCAACTAGAGCGGAATGATTAACACAAATAGCATTTTTGGAATTTTTATGTATGACAGGATTCTGTAAACTAATACATTGGATTTTTTGGAGTTAATTATCTCAAATGCCATTAAACATTTCAAAAGCGATCTCATATGTTATTGTATTTTAAAACTTATTTCAAATGCCATTCAACCTTTCAAAAAGTTGTCTCCAACACTATTATACTTTAAAACTTGTTTCACTTGACATCAAACTTATAAGAAACTTTACCCCAAGAGGACTCAATTAGTACTAAAAGTAAAAATAATAATTAAAAAATGTAGAAAACAGATTTTATTGTATAATAATTTCAATCATTAATATAAGGTACAATCAAATGATAAGTTTTCAATTAAAGAAAATAGCTTATTTAAATAAGTTCAATGACAAAAAAATAACATGTTGATGAATTCAATGACAAACCAAATGAGTTCAATGGTAAGTGTGATAATTTTTAAAATACAATGGAGGTGAGATTGTAGTAACATTTTAGATAAGTTTTAAAATATAATAGTATATGAGATTACTTTTAAAATTTCCAATAGCATTTGAAATAATTAACTCGATTTTTTAAATATTGATTGATAGGAGAAATGAAGATATAAATAAGTTTTACTCAAAAAATTTGGAAATGTTAAAATGTAACGAAATTTTATTTGATAGAGTAGGGGGTTTGGAAGAAATCAGCAGGATTGTTTGGTAATGAAAATAACTATTGATATGATATGATTTTGATCAAGTACTATATGTTTGGTGCCGTCATGGCACCAAATGTATGGTGTGGTATGATACTAGTCACTAATGTGAATTATAGGAGTGGTAATATACTCACGTTAATAGCTGATATTATGTTTCGTCCCCATTTGCTATCATTACAGTATCAGACGTCTGGAATCAAATCCTACTAAGATATGATATTCTCTTCAAAATAAAACAAAAGAAAAAACCGCATCCTCTTGTAAAGTAGCAATCTACTTTTGTGGAGTTGATAAATCGATTAATCAGTTTTTGAGATTATAAAGAGAATATCAAAAACCACTTTACTTCCAAGAGGAATGTCCCTAATTTTTTATTTTTTGAACCGGTTTTGAACCTAAAAGCTTAAGCATTACTTTTGTCCTTTCAACATGAGTTCCAATTTTATTGGTCCTTTAACCTAATTTTTTTTAGATATTACTTCTCTTATTCTAACTTCTGGGGCTGACAACAAATTTAAACAGAAACTTGTTTTAAAACGCTACAAATTATACTTCCTATATATTATCTCGTGTTAGAGATATCTTAACCGGTAAGTATGGACCCGCTAAACGACACGATCATAGGAACGAGGCAAACAAACATTACCAACACAGCACATTAGATGCAAATATTACCAAATCTACTTTGAGGGTCTAATGATAATGGAAAGATGGAGGCAAGTGAGGTTACAGATCTGTGACAGCTTAGAAAAATTGGTATACACCAACACAACACAGATGCACATTAACAAGCTGGCAACATGTGCTTGTACATATGTTTTGTTTTCTTCTTGGAATTTGTGAGTTTGTCTAGTCCACTTGGAACGCAGATTTTATTGAACTCGACCCCTGAGATTGGAGTGTTATCGGTTTTGGATTGCTCAATCCACTAGGCTACTGATAAAATTATGTTACCAACTCATCTCAGAGTATATTTTCGAAAGGAGCTACTAGGCTTTCAATAAGATCGACTTGACCAAAAAAGAGAATTTTTCTTTCTTTTTCTTTTTTTTTTTGGCTAATTAATCGGTTATGTTTTGTTTGTTACAATCGAGATTAGAAGTTATTTTAGTGTTTTTGTTCAACCATGTGATACTTACACAAAAAAATTAAATAAATTTTTATATGTACGATCATGTTTGGTAGAATTGTGTTTGAACAAATTTTTATATACTTACACAAACTGTCCAAATTTGCACAAAAGTGGCTCAAACAAATCGAAATCAGGTGTTTCTTCTGCGGCCTACCGCGGGCAGTAGAAAAAAATAGCAAGGCCGCGGGTGGCCTACTTTCAGATTCATTCATTTTGATCCTCAGCTTCACTTTTTCTGGCACCTTTAGTCCTTTTCACTCAATTCTTTTCCGTTTAGAGACTTCAAAAGCTATTCTAAATTATCCTTAAGCTTCAAAATGACTCCAAATGTGGTCTTTCAAGTTTTCAAAGTTTGCAAACAAGTCCTCATATTTCAAATTCCTTTCTAGAATTAGCCCTTTTACTCTTCTTTTGCTTTCTTTCCTTTCAATTGGTGATTTTGACCTATAAAGACGGAATTCAAACAATTGTGAGTAGAAATCTACTCAAGTAATTGATAATTTGTTCATTTAAGGGCTTAAATAAGTGTGTAAATACATACTTATCATCTCTTGCCTTCAAAGTTCTATTTCTAGTAGAAGACACATGAAGTCCTATCATCATTGTTACAATCCTTCTAGCATAAAATTATTAAACCAGGTTTCCAAAAAAAAAAAAAAAAAGAGACGAAATTAAACTTATATTGTACATATCAAAAAACAATGTTGTAGAATTCAAGACCTTTGTGACTGAAAATGTAAAAATATTATGATTGGTCCAAAGAGCCTTAAAAATCAAATCTAGTCAGTGATCGCACAACCAGACCTCCTAACATTTTTCTTGACAAAGAGTTGCTAAAATTAACAATTTTGTCAACGGGGAGTTGGTTGTAGTGACTCTACCGTTTATGGCCCGAGCCACTATATCCAGGAACATTGTTGGTACCAAAAAGTAAGAAGTGGGTTGGAGTAGGTCGGAGATGATATGGGCATATTTTGTAAACTTGATGGTTATTACGAGGATTCAGAATGATACTTTTTCTCTAAAAGTGAACAACTTTAGCATAAGTCATTATATCAAACATTTGTTAAACCATCATCTTAGAAGTGGACATTTTGAGCTTCACATTAATTTTTAAAAATATTTAATTATAATAACTTTATATTAATAATATTTTCAACCCTCAAATTGATTGAGAAATAGTGTTTTTTTCAATTTATTTTATTGTATTTTATTTTATTTCCTTTCCTTTCCAGGTCTCTCCTCTCCTCTCCCCCACCTGAAGATGATGCGGTGCTCTTTTTGGTGTAAAGTTCGCCATTAATTATAAGATGCTTATTCCACTCATGTGATCCAAAGTCAACGCCCATGCTTTTGTCCACTATACTCTTTGCCTTCCATTATTTTGTCCTCTCTTCGTTCTGATCTGCCTACGCGTGTATCATCTCTCATCTTTCATCTTTGGTTGGGATCACTAACTTCATCACATCTACCAATGTTTCTTTCAAGTTTTGTTCTTTTAACTCCACTTGATTAGCTCATTCAAGACCAAGCATAGAGGGAAATTTGAACCCTTAATATTTCTCAAGTCGTAGAGATGAAATCATCGTTCAGTATTATATTGTTATACTCACTTAATAGAAGAATAGATTGAGGGTCTTCTTTCACTCTTACTGGCGATGATCATAAACGTTTCTCGTATTTTTAATAGTAGACTTTGTTCAATGACCCTTTAGCTTGTTTCAAGTTCATTGTTTAAGAAAATATTGATACCCTTTATATTATAATTATTTGTGTACTAGATAACAAAGATGTCATATCTCAACTCGATCTCATCCATATACTCATTTGATTATTCTCACTAAGTGGCAAGTGCTATGCCAGCGCAAGATTTGAGCGCACTCAAGAACAGTTGATACAGGAGAAACTCTTTAAAAAAGTCTTCGATGGCACCCACCCCATCATCAATCACCCTCACCCCACACCCCAACTTAACATAAGAAATAGGTTTGACTTTCTGATAGAAGTGACTGTCTGATTGTGATTTGCATTTATAAGAAAAAATTCTCTCTTTTTACCTTTCAGAGTGTTTTTCAAGCCTCTGACTTCCTTCCTGTCCTCGCTTTCTTTCGGGAGAAAAGGAAAAATCAATGGAAGGTTTGCCCTCTGGTTATCGTCCCAACGTTGGAGTCTGTCTAATCAATGATGATAATATGGTATGAATATATCCATTTCTCTCACTTGATTGTTGTATTCTTCACCCCCATAACACCATGCCGCCAAATTTCTTTTTCTTGCATATTTATTCTGGGATTTATGTCGGTACTGGTTGAAATAATCTGATGGCGTGAACTTAGACGTTTCTTTTGTAAATTTTATGAATTATGCTTATTGTTGGCTATTGTGGTGGCAATGATCTTATGAGGGCTAGTAACTAGATTTCTGAGTTTTTTTCAGTTTATCTCAGAAATCATTAATTTTTTTCCTCCTTTTAGTGGAATTTTACCTGTAGAGCACTAATATACTGGCTTCTTCAGCATATTGTACTTTTTTTTTTAATTATTTTTTTTCTCATTTTTTTTGTGTGGTTGGGATGATTGGCGAACAGAGGCAAAAGCACAGTTTTTTTGGAGCTTTACATGCTGATTTGTGAGAGTAGCTGCCATTTTCTTTGTTCATCCTTGTTTAACATGCTCGTTTTAAAATTTTCCGTTTTTTATTTTCACTGCATAAATATATGTGATATATTTGGGATATAGGAGATATTTACAATGTTGTATTTGATAATTTTCTCAATTTTATTGTCTCTGTGTTGTTCTTCTGGTCTCAAATAGCAAAGGGATTGGGGGTAGAAGACAATGGTGAACGCATATGGACCTTAGTTTTTATGGTATTTTTCTGGATTAGTGAATAGATTGTAAAACCAGTGAACTACATAGTAATACTGTTATTATATCAATTTTCCATCTTTAAGAATGAGTTGGCAATCTTTTTGATCTACCAATGTGATATCAAACTTATGATGATTATACATAATAAAAGTATTATCCTCCAAGCAAATTTTGCCCCTCGTGATCTAATTTTGCTGCTTAAGTATTGAGTGAAAGTGGTGGAGCTTGATGCAATAAGTATAAAAGGAAATATACAGTGTGTTTGCCCGTGCTCTTGTCACTGTATGTGAACATCTTGTAGGAATGATGCATCCAATTATATGTTTTTTTCCGTGCTGTTTTAAAGTTGAAGTAGACGTCACTGAAAGGCGCTGATAAATTTCATAATTTGAATGTGACAGCTTTATATTGATTTGTATTTTCTTCATAAATGTGGCCAAATTATTGCCAATAACGTTCTTTTGTGATTACATTATCAAGTTGTCTGAGTCTGTGGTTGACTTGAAGGGCCATCTCTCATCACATATAAAGTGCTGGTAGACTATTACTGGTTTTTTCCAATGCATTTTGGTCTAGTCATGAAAATGGTAAGGGGCCAAGGATCTAGCAACTGATATTCTGGTTTAACTTCCAGCCTCTGTCTAACATAGTAGCAATTAAGTTGGGTTACGTGCTTATTTTCTTATAATGGAAGTGTTAGTCTGAGGATTCAAGGAAAATCTAACTTCTGCAATTTGCTTTCAGGTCTTTGTTGCATCCAGACTGAATGTTCCAGGTGCATGGCAGATGCCTCAGGTGATGCCACCATAATTTTCTCCTCTCAGTGTTATTGATACGACTGACATAAGTTGTAAAATTTGTTGCAATGTTTATCTAAGCCGTATCACATCAAAAAATTTATGGTCGAACTGAGGAAGAGAACAGATGATGTGATGATTGCCTATAACTAATGATCTAAACTTTTTTTTTCCTGTTGGGGCTATAGTAATGTATTTTCGGGATGAAAGGAAGTTCAAATGCGAATAAGATACCTGGTAACATTTTCGACTCAATTGTATATATGGAATCATAGGTTGGATGGACATTGAAGATTAGGAATCAGCTCCTATTAGTGCCCAATATTTGTCTATCTTCAATCTTTTTGGTGTTCAGAACATTATCTGAATTGACCATGGGTTTAGCTTTCCATGGAATAATTTGCTTAGCCTTCAATCTTATGCTGTTTCTTGCCAATTTTATATTTGCAGGGGGGAATCGAAGATGGCGAGGATCCAAGAGCTGCGGCAATTAGAGAACTGAAAGAAGAAACTGGAGTAGCATCTGCTGAAATAATTGCTGAGGTTGTCCTATAACGATACTTTTTTCCCCTTTTCCTTTCAGGGTATCTCAATCAACATCGTACTATGTTAAGATCTTGAATATTGTTACACTTCTACCATTACCATAACGTTGCCATTCTCCACGGAAATTCGACCTTGCAAGGTGGATAGGAAAGTAGGAATAAGCTCGACAAAGATAATTTCTTGGCTTGGCTTACCAAAACAGCCAATTGTCAATTGCCGGAGAAAGCCTTAATCCAGCAACTCTAATAAAGCAGAGTTTGCTTTCTGGGGAAAAAAATAAATAAATAAAAATATAAAATTTGGGTTGTGTGTTTTGCTGAGCACATGAGGAAACAAACTGTTTCCATATATTAAATGCCGTAAAAGAAGGATTTTGTAGGTTCATTTTTAAAGTTTGCTGTAAATTATCAGGTACCAAATTGGTTAAGCTATGACTTCCCTCCTGCTGTGAAGGCCAAAGTGAATCGTCTTTGGGGAGGAGAATGGCATGGACAGGCACAAAAATGGTATGTTATAACGCTTAAATTGTTTTCCTTCAAGTTTCCAGATTTTATTTTTTTTTATTTAAATAGTTAAGAACATAGTTTTCTTTATTTTATTTAAATAGTTAATTGCAGTGTTCTAAAAAGCATGAAGAGCGGAAAAGCGGCGACCCGAAGCTTCAAGCTTTTCAAGCTTAAGCGTGCTTAGGCGGCGCTTAAGCGACAAAAAGCGTTTTTCAAATTTTTTTTTTTTAATTTTTAATCAATCTAAAACTGTTAAATATTTAAAGTAATGTAAACTAAATTGAAAAACACATCTAAAAACATAAATATTATATCTACATTATAACTTTAAGAGATATTATACAATTTAATATTTTCAAAAGGCAAAAGGTGGATGAGTCGTACTTTATAGATGAGGATTAAGTATTATACGCCCCGACAAATGGCCCAAAAAAAAAAGCCCCAATGGTCCAAAACAAAAAATGTCCCAATGTTATTACTTATTAGACCATTAGCTAATAAATAGCCCAAATGTTCAACATTGAAAAAAAAAAAAAATATAGCATAAGTGAGGCGTGGAAGGGGCGCGATGGCGCGCTTTTTAGAACACTGGTTAATTGATTGCCTAATTGAGTATTCTCATTCCCTAACCTGGCAAACGTGCAAAATATAATATATCCACTAGTTTTGTTGAGTAACACTTGTTTAAGGAATAAGGAGGCTCCTTAAATAACACTGTTTTCCTTGTTATTTATGTAGTTTTTTGAGTTTCCCAGTTGAAGTGAAGGCAGAGCGTCTTGTCCTTCCCTAAAAGACTTTGTCAAAAAATGTAGCGGATATGAGAGTAGTTTATTTTTTTCCTTTATCTTGATCTAACAATATTTTCCATCCTATTGGTGTCTCTGGCTTCAACTTCTAGAGTCTTCCAACTAAAAATTTTCGTGTATTATATCATTCCATTGAAACCTTAATGCGCAGAGGTAGTAACTCTGGGATCTAGGATTCCTGTTGCTATTAATCGAATTTGGTATCTTAAGAATCGGAATAATGTAAAGTAACTTGAAACCGAAAATATGGAGTCTGCTTTGATGCATTGATTGGATGCTGATTGGAAATGTCATGGTGGCTAATATAATCTGAGTGTATATTTGTACTCTCCAATTGATCGTGAGCTTGATTAATGACTGAAGAAATTGATGAGTTGACAGGTTTCTTATGAGATTGACAAAAGATGAAAAAGAAATCAACCTAGCAAATGGAGCAACTGACCGAGAATTCTCCGAATGGAAATGGGCAACCCCAGAAGAAGTCATCGAGCAGGTACTTTTGAATGTCCCCTCCTGATAGTTCTTGGTTTCACATACGTGTTGGACTAAAGAGCTGATTCAATCACGGGATAATCTGTTGCAGGCGGTGGACTATAAGAGGCCGACGTATGAGGAAGTTATGAGAACCTTTCGACCTTACCTCGTTGGGGGTGGACAAGCTACTAAGTGTTACTCTACCAAATGGTGAATATAATCCATGTGTTTTCAATATAGGAATGCACTCTGCAGGACTCTTTATGTAAATGTAAATTACTGAGGTTTGAACTTGGACTTGTAAGGAATTTTCCGTCTGATTTTTGTTCAAATTGGTGTTGGAAATACAGTAAAATTGCAAAATTTCCTTATCTTATAGGTAAGGAATACTATGAAAATGTTCAAGTACCAAACATCCGTTCCATTGTTCCATTACAATATCAGGCAGATGATGTGGTATAATATTAGTTGTTGATGGATTTGAAGAGGGTCTGATGATGTGTCGATATGATACGTTGATAGATCTCAGGTGACTGGAGTTCAGACGTGGTGCTCTTCCGATCTGCTTGAACATTCTTAAACAATACTATACCAAAAGACAAATATGTTTTCTAAGCATAACGAATTTTATAAACGATATTACATCACTTTTGTGGTGAAAAAACCGACTGTAAAATCTAAAGAGTGGTTCAATTGAAGTAGACGGGGTAATGCTCTCTTATCATGTGGAAAGATCAATTCACATGGTCAAATATCTGAGTGTCTTTTGAATTCGAGAGTAATCGTAGGTGAACATGTATTTCAAGATGGGCAAATTTTTGAGAGAACGAGCAAGTGAGCATTTTTGTGAATTTATCTACTTATTGCAAACAACTTGATTATTATATGTGTGAGTATTTGGATGGAATGAATTTGGCATGTTTAAAATACAAATGAATTATACTGTATATAAGTAGATACAAGTGCAAGTGGCTTATCAAAGTAATGTAACTGGATTATTATCAATGTAATACAAGTGGCTAATCTATTATGGGCAAGTGAGGGACCAACAGGTTGATTGCCTAGTTAGATTTATAAATAAGAAAATTTCTAAGCAGACATGAAAATTAGACATTATTAACATTGATTATCAAGATTGTACATTTTAGTTATAAATTTATATTTTGTAATTACCATTTTGTCCCTTAACTGATCTATAAATAAGGGCGCTTGGATGCTTCTTTTCAATCAAGTTTTCTTCCTCCATATTTCTTGATATTGTCTTTAATTTCTTTAGTTTTATACTCCCTCCGTCTCAAAAAGATGTTTTCATTTTCTTTTTTTGTATGTCTCAAGCTATATCCCTCTTTCCTTTTTACATGTGGAGGAGGTATATTAAAAATTTCTTTTTTCTATCATACCCTTATTTAATATTTTTGAAATTAACGACACTAACAATATATGGTTAACTTAGTTATGTGTGAACTAATCAATTTTTCATGAGTAAATAAGGGTATTACTATAGGAATTATGTTGGTTAATTTTACTTTTCCAAGTACATTAATCACTTTTTCTTAATTTGTGTGAAATTTGAAAGGGGAATATCTTTGTAGGACGACGGAAGTAAATAAATATGTATTTTCATGTGAGAAATGATATAAAATTAGACATATGACG
Organism: Nyctanthes arbor-tristis; assembly: GCA_963692815.1. Taxonomy (NCBI): domain Eukaryota; kingdom Viridiplantae; phylum Streptophyta; class Magnoliopsida; order Lamiales; family Oleaceae; genus Nyctanthes; species Nyctanthes arbor-tristis. The sequence continues at coordinate 42,586 of CAVNYN010202826.1, read as the reverse complement.
TCATTTGACGCATGTGTTATGTGAATCAGATCTGTCACACACACATCTGACGTCATTTATAATATCAGACGCCTGATTTTATATAATTTCCTGTGACAAATAACTCGGCAACTCGACTGGATATACCTCGTTTTTCTCTCCCTACCTCAATAATTGGACTCAGGTAGACTAATGGACCTTTGTAATCCAACTTGGTACTTTTACTATGGGCCTCAAGAGCCCAATGATGTAACTAGTGTTTTCTGTCATAAAAATAACTGAAATTCTCACTCGTACGTTGTATGAAAATAACAATAATAAGAAATTTCAATAGTGTCATACAAATTAGAGTAGTTAATCTCCATCAAACATATATTAAAAATAAACAATGTAAAAAAGTACAAATTAGCAATAACTTCAAGGATAAGTTGCCCAATTTAATATTCTTTAAAAGTATAGACCTTCAAGCAATCCAATATTACCATCAATTTTTTCTCCATCAATTCCGAACACCTATGTCATCATAATAGTTATTGTAAAACCCAAATTGTTTGTAACAATTACAAAGTCTACAAAATCATGCACATGAAGAATATATATATATATATATATATCGAAGTTAAATATACTAAATTTATTAAGAGAGCAATAAACAACCCAAGAGACTATCCATTCAATTTGATAATGATATCATTTTCGAAAAAAATAAAAGATAAATTTGAAGTCATCCTACTCGATTATAATATACACAAAAAAATGCCTTCATTAATATAATATATTATTAGTCTCTGATTGTTCTACACAAACTTCAATTTTCAAATTATCTTGTAAGTTTGAAAATGTTTACAAAATATAACAACGGAAGTAACCATATGAGGCGTGAGTTCTATATACTGGCATCTAAGAAAATATCTATTTTGTCTCATTAACAGTTTATTTCTCATGATTGATCATCAGTTCTCTATCAATTGAAGCTAGTGTTCAAACATTTCTCCAACAGTAATGGAATTAGATCTTGTCGTAATCGACCACAACCCTACTTACAGCCGCAGTTGTACTCTTCATTGCAAAACTTCATTGAACTCCTTCCCAAATTCCTTCTCCATGTTTTTGGTCCCTAACTAAAAGAGGATTAATATACTATGAATTATATAGATCCAAATCACATAGCATTTTCAAAATTAATGAAAAAGTGAGAATTTAAGTGGTAATCAGATGATTCGAAATCTCATAATATTCACAAAAGTATTCTAGAAAAATTACAATATCTATCTCATAATCTTGTTAATTACTAAACACAAAAATCGTTCACTATGTGAAATTGGTTACGATTTTCTTCCTCATTTTCTTGCAAGTTCATCTGAGATTTTACAATTTATCTTCCCAAAGAGATGTAAGTGTTTATATTATATGGATAAAGTTATAAACAAAGAATGTTTGTCTCAATTTATTATTAGCATGAAAGAAAAGATTAGAGATTAAAAAAGAAAGAGGGGAAGAATTTATAGAAGAATTTATAATTGGATAAAGCAACAACAAAGTTTGTCCCAATTCATACAATTAATCCAACTTTTCTCTATCAGTTGATGAAAGTGTTCAAACATTTCTCTGGGATTAATATCAATTATATCATATCATAATCGACCACAATTTTACTTTTATCTACAGTTGTATTCTTCATGCAAAACTCTATCAAGCTCCTTCTTAAGTTCCTTATCAATGTTGTTCGTCCCTACCTAGATCAGGACTAATATACTATGAATTAGACAGACCCAAAATACATAAGATTTTCAAAACTAACAAAATAATCAGAATTTAAGTGTTAATAAGACGATTCAAAATCTCATAAAATTCATAAAATTAATCTTAGATTAAAAAAGGAAAAGGCAAGAATTTATATGGATAAAAGAAATAACAAGTTTTTCTCAATTCATGTAATTAATTGCAATTTTTGCAATTGAACAATCAATAGGATTAAAAAAAATGAAGAGGAAGAAATGGAAAAAGAAGGAAAACCAATATAATTGAAAAGCCTTAAAAAAATACTCAATAGATGACATAAGCCATGACGTCATCAGTTCTCTTACGATGCCAGAGAATTAGAGGGAAAATATATGTCAGACACCTTATTTCTATTATGTATATATATAGATTAGTGGAAATTAGATTATAATTATAATTTCTTGCCAAATTACAGTTTGAATTTGAATATAATTCGACCATACTTTTGTAAGACTCACAACTACTTTCTACTCTTCATTCTCTATCCACACGTTTAGTTGAACTCAAAATTTTCAAGATTACCTTTCAAGACTTAATTTTTCTTACGCGTCATTAAAATAAAACTGCATTAAAATCTATAGTATCTATCCTCAAGCGTTCACATAGTTTGGTAACTAACAAATTTATGTTTTGTATTGCAAGAGAAGTTCCCAATCAAAAAGACCATCATTCTTATAGAATTATTGTCGTAGTTAATACTTGATAGGGGACCAAAATTGAAAAGAACTCAGCAGCTAATTAATGCCTTGCTAGTAACATGAGCAGATAATGTTTCCATATATTTGGATGAGAAGCAAGCAAAAATTTCCCCAACAAAAATGAACAGAGAATAATCCAAATGATCAAGTCAAACCAAAATCGACCGTTCAATTATGTCTTCTAATTCTATACCACAAGTTTTCGAGCGTTAGCTGGAGCTGGGCTAGCCAACTCGCATTGATTTTACCTTATTTTGAAAAGATATCATTACATTGCTTAGATTTTTGAGCCAAAAAGTTCGACTCTCGACAAATCTTGTCTATTTAAAACTTTGGACGTTTCGATAAACCCTCAAAAATTTCGCATTAGAGGTGGTGAAATTTACATTAAGGGAGTGTTCTTGTTCACATAATGCTAAAAAAAATTTACTTTAGTATCCATACATGCATGTTGAGCACTGACATTGAGTCTATGATATGTGAGAATAACGTGTGATTTTAACGAAAATGTAAAAAATTATATGAATGGTCCATTTTCCTTTAAAAAAATTAATTCAAAGTAATTATATCTATAGGATAAATATATGTGTAGAAAAATAATTAAAGATAAAAAAGGTGCATTCGATCGGATCCTTGCATGAAGAAAAAATAAACCTTTTTAGTCCTTTCTCTCTCAATTTTCACATTCAACTAATGGTCCCAAGCCATGCAAGGTTGGTCCCCTTTCCTTTTACATGTTCGTTATTCACCCAACAGTGAACATGACTATTCCCCACCCCCACCCCCCGATTATGATGGCACGACACGGGCGTTCACAGGGCGTTAGCTCTGAAAAATATATAACACTACTGTTAACAGCTAAATCTCACATCAAACAAATAACGATCTTGCGTGGAAATTATATGAGATAAAATATGTAAATCCCTTGTGGGCCTTTCAAAATGAATCAATGTCGATTCTTAATAATCACTGTGTTCTTGGGTTGTTTCGGATAACGAAGATTTCTTGCAAATACAGTCATGATCTTTAAGTACTATACGTAATACAAAGGCTGAACGATCTTAAATCAATGGGCTTTTCGATGGAGCTCGTTCATGGTTTAATTTGCTTCAGTATTTTCCTCTCCATGTGGGTGTATATATGGCAATGATTTCTTCTTGTTTGCATTCATTAAATCGCATCCGGGCCACGGCTCAAATTCCACGGTCCATATTCCACCAGCATCAACGTTAACGCAAAGCAACCTTATCCTTGTGAAAGTGAGTTCTTAGCACATTTTCATCTGATGTAATATTAATTAATGCTGTAAAAGGATTAGAGATTCACTCAAAACTTGGACTCCTTTTAATAGACCAAAAATGGACAAAAGTATGAACATAGATTGTAATTTGTAAGTAGAATTATGAAAAGGACATGGGAAGTTGGTTAAATTATACCCCTCCGTCTCATATATTTAGGCTTTTTTGAGTTTTTACAAGTGATATGAATTGTATTAGAAAGATATATACATTTTGTAAATTGTGTTCCTAATCTACATATTCAATGAGTAGAATTTAAAACAAATATTTACAGATAAGCATTAAATAGGATCAGTAATGTAAATTAATATTCTCAATAGAAAAAACTATATATTTGGAACACTCAAAAAAGCAAAACAAACATATACTCCTTCCGTCCCATAAAAATAGGCTTGGTTGCCATTTTTGTTTGTCTCATATTATAGTCCATTTACATAAACGAGATTGAGCAATAAATTTCTCTCTCAAATATACCCTTAGTCAAACAAATAATTAATTTTTAATGCATTAAATAGAACTAGTCTTGAATATTACAAAATGAGGGGTATGTTAGACTATTTAGTAAGAATTTTGTTTTTTCAACTACATTAAATCACTTTTCTTAATCTCTGCACAAGAAGCAACCGGGCCTATTTTTATAGAACCAAGGGAGTATATAATATGTGGGGTGGGTGGGTGGGTATATAAAAAGGTAGTAACAAGATTTTCTCACACTTGTTGTCAAATACACTTCTACTATATATAAGAGTTGTACTCGACATATATAATAGCGCACGTGCCAACTACGATATATAATTTGGATGCAAAAACAAGTAATTAATGGTTTTTTTTTTTTTTTTTTGAAAGGGGGAGGGGGATTTAATTTAGAATAACAAATCTATTATGCTCAAGGTCACGAGTAAAAACGAAGATACAGTTGAATATTTTGTTGCCTTCAAATATCTCTTGAAGTCTAAAACTAGCTCCTAGATAATGCTACAAGTAATTTGACTCTTATATCCAAATCTTGCATTTTTCAAGAGTAGCCGGATCTTTAATTTCTCCCATAGCATATGGATTATGCATGTCTCAACGCTAGTCCAGATCTTCGTCATACGTCTCAATGCATGTCCCAACGTATCCTGTTCTTCCCAACTTTAATTTTGCATAAAAGTTCAATATATGTGTCAAACTTCATTTTCACGACATAACCTTTAAATTTCTTTTCACATTTCTTTATATCTCTTATACTTTTCCCCCTCGCATTACTTAAAGTCACTTCTTAGTACTTTTCAAACAAGCTAGAAAGAACAAACCTGGAATCTATCTTCTATGATCATAAGTAGATTGCGTCGTCTTTGGCTTGAAAGAGTCAAGATTAAGACTATCAATTATAACTTTCATTATACTTGAATCGTCTCGATTATAAATTCTCTATCTTTCATTCTAATCACCTACGTAAAAAGGTGTTCTCCCCCAATGGCCCAGTAATATACATCTGTCCCCCGTAGCTTCCTCCTTCATCTTTTCCCTTGCTCCTTCAATCTTCAACTCACTTTTTTCCTTTCAATCCCCGACAATAAGAACCTACGGTTGGATTCACCAAAGAGAAGCATCACTATACTGGTTAAATTATGACGAGTTTATTTATATATAACCTCTAATTAGCAAATCACTTAAAATTCTCATACCAAAATGTTATGTTCCAAAATGATCAAGATTCAAGCAATGCCGTGAGGCGACCAGTTTGTTGTTTGGTAGGGTCAAAGAAAGAAATGTCGGTATCAGCTTGTAGTTACAAGCAAAGTGGGGGCTGGTTAGTAGCCTTCCATTCATCATCAACTAAAATCTAAACACATGATACATTATCATCAATCAGATCCAATTACTAATGAGAGAAAAAGTGAATTAATGAGGAGACATTGAAGGGTGTAGTTAATTTTTCAAAAGGTTTGGGGTCCATTTCTTTTCATGCAGACAACAAAATCCACAAACTCTCTGCCAAACTTAGTCCCTACAACAAGTTGGAATCCTATCCTCTTTACATTTCTCAAACCTTCTTTCTTTCAATCTTTCTCCCCACCCCCACATGCTGTAATAATGTATGCAATGTTTGGCATCAATCACATGTAATTGGTATGGGCTTTTCCACTTGAGGTCCCCGCAATATCTTGGCCACGCTAGGCCGGAGATGGTACGATGATGAACAGCTGGGGTCGTTTGTGGAGTCGGAGCTCTACCACATGCATGAAATTCCGTCCATGCGCATTTCGATTGTCCTCATCTATTGATTGTTTGGTTACTTGGCACATGATGAGTCTCATTTTTCTACAATGGCTTTTGTCTCTTCTCTTTGTCTTGCCAATGAGATCAATGTCTAATGAACAACAACGCATTAATTCAGATAAGTATTACCTTGAATACGATTTGTCTTAGTTAAAATAACTGTCAACAAGTATATATGTAACAAGTGCATGCTATTACATTTACACTATTACATTTACATTTCGTACAATAATGACTCGGAAAGGACGACCAGCAAATTGCAGCAGCTTACTTCTTTAATCACGCCTACAATTATAAGAATCTTCCAAAAGGATATATATATATAGAGGGTTTGACTAAGCCATGTTTTGGTTAATTAGTTTCTCAATGGGAGGAATAAGTATATTTAAGAAAACTGTTAAGTTGTGGAATTTAATTTATTGCGTTACAAAGATGTATACAATAAGATTACATAAGGTGAAATTGTATAAATCTTACACGTTCTTGTACTTTTTTATTCTATTCCCGTTATTAGGCCTTTAATCCGTAACAAGTGTGTCAAGGGTTGAGAGATTTCGTGATCTAGAAGTTGAAGAACCTTTGTCAAAGATCTTAATCACTGCTGCTACTTAGGCACTTTAGCTTCAATGTATACCCATAAAGTTGTCACATTTGATTTATATAGGAATATTTGTTATTACTCATATGTATAGTAGAGATGAGATATGGCATATTATAAATGGCAAACCCACTGTCTACAAAAGGCCATGCATGAGAATTTATATGTAGTCAAATTCATTGTATCATCGATAGAATAATATGACATTGAAGCGACCATTAGAATATCTAGAACGATGGTTCTCGAGACATAGAGGGTATCCCTTTGTTGGAGTGTCAATAACTTTCAACCTCATAAAGCAAAAATCAAATGCTTTTGGCTTGCACCTCTCTTTTTACTATAATCTCTTATCACACATTCCTTATCAAGCAAGAGTCAATTGTGCTTTGTACCAAAAAAGTACGGCATCCACTAGCCTCTAAGGGGAAAGATAAATTAAAGATCCCCTATTTTGATAATTAGTTATTGAAAAAAAGAAATTAAAACGTTAAACTAAGGAGTAAGTTAACGACGCAGAGATTGTAATGAAACCCTTCAATCATTAATTAATCAATATCTTAACGTAGTTACATTGTAGTTGAATGATAAACAAACAAAACAATGATCGCTACTAATTAACACAAATAAAAAGTAAACTTGGGCGAAAAACTATTTTTTTTCTCTCTCAACTCCTGTTAATTTGAAGTACTACTCCCATTCTTTCTGATAATTAAGCCTCATCGACTACACTTATCTTCTTTGTTTCAATATATCCACATACTTTTCGATCAGATTGAAGACATATGCGATTTGATCTTTATACAATTGGGGATGGATAATCAGTCGAGTCTAATGTATTGGCTATGAACTTCTTGGAGCATCACAAGTGTTTTCGTGGATGCACATTTCCAGCAGCAAGATGAAAACACGTACTCTTCAACAGTGAAATAATGTTCTTGATTTGCTTGGAACTCCTTGGGTTTTGGTTCAATATATTCTTATAATCCGAGAAGAATGTAGTAGAGAAGCGTGATTGGTAACGCGATCAACATTCCAAATATAACCCTGTCATTAATTAGCAAAGAAAAAAAATTGAATCAGTACAAGGAAAAAAAATCAAGAATTAATTGAGAAAGATTAGCATTAAATGATGAAATATCATTTAATTACTTACCCAGTGCTAAGAATTGCTGGATGAACATTGTATTCCTTAGCAAACACAAATGGAACAATCCCTTGTGGTAGTGCGGCCTGCATATAGTGGATTAGACACAAAATTTAACTTCAAGTAGACATTGAGACACGGTCTATAGTTTAGTAACACAATCAATATCATTCAAATTTGGTGCCAGTCAACGGGAAATTAAAGAGAAGAGTTACCTGCACGATTGCAACATGGAAAAGATCACCACGAAGGCCAATGGCTATGGAAGCTGCAGCCATGACGGCTGGCCCCGCGAGGAACCTCACCGCCATCGTGAATGTAGCCACTGTGTTCCCACATGCAATTATCTTCGGTTGAAGGGCCATAAATAGACCTGTCATTAATTAATATAGTATGGATATGTATCCGCGAGTTCAAGGTCAAGAGATGATCATACTACACATACTTCAACTAACTTCGCCAATATATACCACTAGTTTAGACCCTCATTATCCAAAATTTGGTACCACAACTAGACAAATTTCCCCTAGCTAGGGTCCCTTCTCCATTCATTGCCCGTGACATATAGTTAATTTAAGTTGCAAAAAAATAAAATTATATTATTTTCATGCCAAGAATAGAAGGCCAATTAAATAATTAGATTCTTCCTCAACAAATGGTCGAAATGAACTCACCCAAGCTAAACATAGCCATTCCTAGGCCAGCATCAGAGAGTATGGAGATCGAATTGGCTACAATTCTAGGCATATGCACATCCCACCTGAAAGAAGCCACCCAAAGTTATTTTTTAACCAATTATGTAATTCACTCAAATCAGTGTTATTACAATATCAAACGATTGATTTGATAGGTTACCTAAACGAGACAAGGGACCATATTAGACCAATAAGACTCGAATACGTGTTAGGGTTTCGGATAAGCTTTCGCCAGACCATGATCAAGATTAAACGAGTCATGACACTCGCAGGTGGCATGTGTTTTCCGTTGCTGGGATCGGCGGTCTTCGGATGTAGTTCGGCCGGTGCCAAATTCAGCCCGAGCCCCGTGGGGCCATCCTTTTCTCTCTCTTCATCTGCATGGTCTCTACCTCCACCGCCAAAGTCCCCAGTTTGGGGAGTAGCTTCATTAAAAAAATTGCGCAAAATTAGACCACTATTTCGAAGTAATACGTGACTGTTGAATGAAAACGAAATTCACCTTTAGTTTCTCCATTTGGAGGGTTATAATCAGAAACCAATAGCTTGATTTCCTTGGAGTGTTCGGAAGGGCCGAAATCCGGTCCATTCGGCCCTTGATTGCCGCCCCCATCTGACACCGCTGATGTACTCGAACTCCACACAAACATGTGAAGTTCCTTGCCATCATTACTTGCTTTACTACCATGCTTCTGTTGTTGTTGTTGTTGTTGTTGTTGTTGTTGTTGTTGTTGGCTTTTATTGCTCTTTGGAATGGCCAAAGCGATATCGGGATTTGGTGCTGGATATGACGTGATTGGAGCGCAATTTTCCTCAAAATTTGATGGCCTTGGGGTTGGACCTTTAGATGATTGAACCGAGTACAATTCCGCTATGTTAAAATTAGAGACTCGACCAGTATCGGACTGACCAAAATTCGATAGCCTGCCTGGGAACCCCATCATTGAGTAAAAATCTGTATGGTTAAAATTGGAGCCTCTTGGGGTGGGATTTCTTGATGAACTCAAGCTGTAAATTTCAGCTCCCGTCAGATTCGAAGGCCGAGGCGTCAATCCCGAGAATGAGCCATGTCCAAGTGACCTCCTCGAGGCATTTGATTTCCTTACGGTTACATGAAGCTTTCCATCATTGCCTAACTCCGCATCCGTTTCAAGAAAATCTTGTCCATCTAATGAGACAACATCTGACTCGACCTTAAACGACACAATCGAAGCCGCAGTCTCCGGGAATTGCTCCGTGATGAGAATTTTCGCACCTCGGTACTCGAACAAAAAGAGCAAAAGAGTGTACCAAATGATGCACTGAAGTACCACTATTTGTACCATAAGACTCCCAGCGTACTCCCCATACATAGCAATCAACAAAGGGATTCCCATCACAAGAGTGTTAGGCAGGGTTGATACTGAAAATATTGTTATAGACCATTCAAGGCTGCCATTTTTGGTTAAGTTAGCCCACAAGCTAAGAAGCACAAGCATAATAATTTTTTGAAGGGTATCGGCCGCGATGAACCGGAAGTTCATCGCATAAGGGTCATTTGTCGAGATGAAGTGGAAAGAAAGTAGAGGAACAGCGAAAATGGCGACAAATCGGTTGATACCAGAGCATTGGTCCGGCGTGAATATTTTCCACCACCGGACAGAGCCGTAGGCCAAGATCATGGCCACATAGAGAGGGATAACGGCAGATAAGACGACGTAAATATCATGCCATGTTATCATCTTTGAGGAAAAACAACTAAATAGCTAGTTGTATGTCTTGATTAATGGATTGTTCTTCAAGATTGGGAGTATGTATTGGGAAAGAAGAGGGGCAGAATAGAGAGAGAGTGTGAACTCATGAGGGAATATAACTGTACAAGATAGAAATTTATGAAATTATATAGCACAAAAAGTGAGGCATTCAAGTTGGGTCCGGGCTAACAGTAAGCAAATATGTTACCAATTAGGTCACCAAAGGTTGATTGATTGAACATATGGGGGTCTCACATTAACGTGGCTAATACTCCTACCATCGTATTCTATTTTGAAACTATAAAAATACGAGGGATGGTATTTAACACTATATATTCTAATTATTAATTATACTAAGTTATTTCAAGTTTTGATTCAAAGACTCCAGGTGGCTCCGTTATGGAGACAACTGGGGTTACTGGAGTACATGTGAGTCCATATGTAAATTAGTAGAGAGGAATGTGCCACATACACAGTGTGTCTCAAAGACACCCGTTGTCTCTGAATCAAAATTGTATATTTGTCATAAAGCAATAGTACATTCTAAACTTATAGGGGCGTGTATTTTCTTTTGGTTGAAATCTTGGAATTTAGAACAAAACTTACATTTTCTTATATAAGTGTATACTGAAAAATGCGTCATTAGATGCATGATTGTAGATGTGCATAGACACGAGGAGTGTGTTTTGTCGCACATTGGTCTCGATTTACCTCGACAATGAAAAATACGACTGCTATATGTTTAACTTTGCGCTATATAGATGTTTTTTATTCGATCCATCCTAAAAGTCAGAAGTGAGAATCATTGCTTTAAAATGAAGTGCTCATTTGGTTCTGGAACCCCCTCTGAGGTTTGGGAATCATTATTAAAAAAAGGAAGTGCAACTATAGAATCTCTCTCTTTCCATGTATAGTAATATTAGTGTCTATTAAAAGCATTATCATTGTTCTATTAAATAATTGTTTAATAATATGCAACTTTTATATTAAGTTAATTTTGCATTAATAATTCGCAATTTTAATATTGTGCATTCCAATTTAATTTGTTTCCAGGTTTTGTGCTATATGTTCCACTCTTTAATTATTCCACATTAGTGTAACTTTTAATATGTGGAGACAAACTAACCATGTCACATGTATACTAACAATATTCAAAGTCATATTATTCTTCATTTATTTGGGACATAAACATTGGATTTGGTTGGTACATTAATGAATCGCCTTAAAGTTTCAGAATATAACTAAATTGATTATGGGAAATAGATGGTTTGAGATTAAGATCGATCAGAATAATGAAGATAATATTTATTACTATTTCTTGGTCATGTAAATAATCACAAATGTACTTGCAGTACTGTTTACTTTTTAAATTTGGTCCTCTTCATTAAACTATGTAATGTCATACTACATATCTCCATTTGGTTTGATATAAGAAGATTGTAAACTTCTATCCTTAGAACTCGATGGCGTAGGGTTCGCTTGTATTAAGAGATCTGCGAACTAGATTGCTCACAAGTTAGCTCGAGCGACATGTTCTTTGTCAGGTCCTAGCTTACAGTTTAATTCACCTCCTATGTTAATTGATGATGTACTCCTTATCGATTCTGTTAAAAAATAAAATCCCTTCTTTCAAAAAAAAAAAGTAATGTACTACTACCAATATATACTTTTATTCTTTTTTCATATGTCCTAATACATATAGGCCACTTTCCTGGTAAAAATGTAGTTCAAATATTAATTTTCTTTTATACATCTATATTTAATATTCATTATTTATATATTGTCAGCTAAAAAATAACTTCTAGCTTAGTATAATAACGTGAAATAATTAGTTAATGAATGTGTATTTTAGGAAAATGATCTTATATTTTACTTTTCCAATGGAACCAACATTGGTTCCTCAGAAAATTTACTATAGTCACACAATATTTTTTTACTAATCATACCACATTTTAGTTATGTTTAATATCCTTTGTTTTTAAAGATTTTTATATTTTTGTCCTTGAATTTTTTTTCCATCATGATTTTATTGTTACTCTTCTATTAATATAAAATGGTAGTTTCTTCATGAAAACTTTTTAAAAGAACTCCGGAAACGATTGAAATGAATGAACAAGAACAAATATAAAATTACAATTATATATTGTTACAATTTTAAATCACATTAATGTAATTTGTTTGGACGGAAGTAATTAATAAGAATGAGAGGAGCTAATTAAAGAAGTTTTGAGGAAAATTTTGTTACAAAGAATATGAGGCGTACTTAATTCAAAAAAAAAATGCATATCGGGTGTACAAATGTTCAAAATAAATAAATAAATAAATAGAGATTTGGAATTTTAACATAACAAAGATGTGGCGTATTTTACTTATAAAAAAGGTGGTGCTGATATATTTTCCCTTCCAACAATATTTTGTATGAACTTTTAAATTTTGTGAATACGAAAATAATTATATATGGGACGGGGTGATATGATAATGACAATGAGTAATTTTTGAATGCCATATTTCATCTTTTTTCACCGTATGTTTCATGTTTAATTACATCTAATGTCCCCAACTTTTCAACTTTTTATCAATTACATTCTCAACCTTTAATTTTCTATTTTTACGTCCCCAACCTTTAGTAAAATCCCATTTTTCATCCATGGAAATAGAAAACGTCAATTTCGTCCATTTTTATGTCCAATTGGGGGGTGCCCCCCTTGCTGCTGGAATGGCAACAAAAGGGGAACCAAGCTCCCAAAACAACGGCAATTTCACTAAAGGGGAGCCCCTCTCACCATTTTTCTTTTCTTTTTTTTAATTTTTTAATTAAAATAGGTTAAAATATTTATTTTTTTCATTTTACCTAAAATACCCCTACCATTAATGGACAAAATTGACGTTTTCTGTCTCTAAGAACGAAAAATGGGATTTCACTAAAGGTTGGGGATGTAAAAATGAAAAATTAAAGGTTAGAAACATAATCGATAAATAGTTAAAAGGTTGGGGACATTAGGTTTAATTAACCTTATTTTTCAATTTGGAATTCGTTTTTGTGACATTTGTGTAAAGTGCCCTTATCTTATTCTTATGGCCCAAATGATTTAAAGTAGGCCCGTTACACGGTACTTCGTTAATTATTTTACGGTTTTATATATAGGAAAATTTCATAAATGGTCCCAAACCTATGCACTTTGCATCAACTGAGTTTTCGTTCGTTTTTTTCAACACTTTGAGTTCCCAACTTTTCATAAATTGGCACATAGGGTTTCTGATTCCATTAATATGACTTTTATACCCCTTATTATTTAAATAAAAATGAAAAGAATTAAAAATGCAGAAAAAAATAGTATGAAGATTCTACATATTATTATGTATATCACATATTATATAAATCAATTTATGTAGCAAATGATGTTATAATTCATGGACGGGTAACAAAATATTTTCCTCTTAAGGGTTTGCTTACTTAATAGACACACACTAATTCATCATTTGGTTCCTCTTCCTATGTTGAGTTACAATTAAATTTCCCAATCAAAATTTCCTACTCATTTTGTCTAGGAAATAATCAAGAGATAATTATTGGATCATCACTTGCACTTCTCTACATCAAATCAACAATCTTTATTGTTATGGTATTCCAATTCCAATTGGCTAGCTAGCTAGCTAGATTGAGCTTGATCAGGATTAAAGTTTAAATAATAATTATATTATATACTTTACAGTCGTTTAATCTAAAAAAATTATATATTGTCGAAACAAAATACATCTATGCTACTTAACAGATTGTCTTCGAAACAATTCCTTAGTGTCAACATTCTTGGCCCAACACAATATATTATTAGTGCTACATATCAAGAATCATGCATGTCGAGTAACAAGCAGCATAGGGGTGTTGGAAATGAGGATTTGGCACTTTAGGGGACAAAGGGGCCGGAAGTGTTTGATGTGGTGGCGGCAGGGCCCTTGTCAAGAAAAGCGGTGGCGACCCGCTCACAATGAGGGCACATTGTCCTGGTGGCCGCCAGCCGCGGCTGTTGATCGGTGCTATCTGGTGGCCCTGCTATTTTCATGCCCCTTAGCTCTTCCACTTCCTTCCTTAGCCTCAGACGTGTGCTCTTCCGATCTCACTTAATGATCCATAGCATCTCTTCAAGTACTCGCACTCCATTTCTGTTTGCTTCAGCTTGCTCCTGCTTCCACAATATGATCATTTTTGTGCGTTTATTTATTGCTTTCAAAATTAACTTGGTACATTTGAAAATTATGATCAAAGAAGGCATTAATTGGACATTCATTCTGCCAACCAAGCTTAAAATGGAGGGTTTTCCAGAAGGTAATCGAGTCATTGGGTTGGGATGAAATGGCGATCAGGCATATGATTAGCCTACTCCCCATATACGTCGACCTGATCATATGAACTATGTTAAGACATGAAATGTGTTTAATTGCAAGTAATTGCCCCAGCAAAGAGATATACAAATTAAATTTAACCCGATTGTTCCTACTTGAATTTCTCTATTGGTCTTGTGATATACTTGTGATATACATATATATTTTATTTAGGCCATTGTCTAGGAAACCATGATTACCAGTGCATCAACTTTACCTGGCAGAGTTTTGATTTAGTATTTCAATCATCCCCAACAATATAGCCAAAGGAAAATCAATATTTTGATTAACTTATTTTAATTTACATAATTATAGTTTTGCCTCGACCGGTTGTACTTTATTATGTTATTAGTAATGATCATCAAAGTTCACAAAAAGAAAAAAATTTAGAAGAGTATGTATATATATACCTTGCTCTACGGTTCTGAAACCAGACCTCCACTTGTCGCGACTTAAGGTTTAACTGCTCTGCTAGACCCTCCTTCTGTTTCTGCACAAGGTGAAATTATAATGAGAGAAAGATAATTAACGAGAAAACACTAAACTAAGAAAATGAGATTGACATTAAATTAAAATATATAGTACTGGATTCAGGGTGTGGTTTAGTTTGAAGCTTTCTTCAAGAACTCGAGATTGTTCCTTTGTGAGTCGGAGTTTCTTTCGCGGTTGGCCGCCTCCATTATGGCTCTCATATTCTTCGTCCATGCATTCGTCTTCATCTACCCCTAATGGTGTCTGATTTATGTCCAAATCCAAGTCTCTTGCAGAAACACTACCACCTTCCCCTTAATTCATTCAACCATCATATAATTAACACCTTATTAGTTCAATTATCTTTATATATGCTATTCATAGAGTTTAATTAGTTAATAGCAGTCATATGATCATTTTTAAATTACCCTAAAATTCTAATGTGAAAATATATATCAATATGATCATGGCATGAACTTTTTTTTTCTTTTTTCTTTTTTAAACCTTAAAATTAAATAAATAACAAACAAATATAGAAATTGATCATCAAATTTACTTAAACACAGATGGATGATGAGAGTTGTGCGTACCAGAAAATTGAAAAGGTGGAGAGGAAGACAAGCCCGGCATAGCTATGCTTAGCTCTAAACTAGTATAATTGTTCGACAAGATTCCCATATATATGAATACAATCGAGTCGAGGTGAGGATGAGGATAAGGATGAGGATGAGGAAGAAGACGAGGAAGAGGGAAATATATTTGTATGATCTAAATACAGGAAGAACTTTGGAGGGAGATGAATTGGACAAAAAGGAAAAAGTGAAAGTGAAAAGGTGGGAGACAATAGTAAGACAGAAAAATATATAATCATGAACAAAAAGGTCAAATAAATAGAGTTGTTGCAGGAGACATTGTATATGGTTGGTTTACTTGATATTGGAGTTCTTACGTGGAGAAAGTGGACTATAGTCAAAGAATCAATCCGACCGTCGACTCACGCCACGCGTCAATATGTGCATGCATCTTGTACAATGTGAGTTTGTGGGTGTCGGTTTGGTAGTCAAATGATGAAATGATTAACAGTTACCATATATTTACTTTGTGAGACTCATAAGCAGTACGTACGTAAATAATTTTTTACTGTTCAATTTTACTAGATTGTAATTGGTTAACGACCTTAACTCACTGTTAAAGGATAACAGAATGAGTCATCCTACTTGATAATTTTTCTTCACGATATATTTTAGTGTTAATTAGCATTGTGTGAATATTACCTTGAAAATTACACTCAATTTGCAATTTTTAATTAATTATTAACATACAACGAAAAAGTTGCCAATTTCCATTATGTACGACTTAGCCAAATCGTTGTGAATTCAGTAGATTTGTTCAATGAATTAGTTAAAAGTAATTTTCACCCTAGTTGGGATAACCCCTCAAAGCGGTTTTAGTCGATTGGGACAATAAATCACGATTCAATAAAAAATGATTGTGATAATAGACTAAACTAAAAAACTAATTAATGACGTATATTTGTGGAGAATTGGAGATAATTCTTATAGCTAACTAATTAATAATCATCTAGTGGGAGCTTAAATATAAATAAACTCGTTAGAATTATATCTTTATTGCGGTAGTTAAGGGGATATGATCGTTGGAAATTTCTTCAGCTCATTTCCAATGGTAATTTTTCTCTCTGTTACCTAAGCGCAGCAGCACAAAAGTCATAAAATTAACGTGTGCAATTGACATTAATTTGAAGCAAACAAAACCAGAGTAAAAAGTTTGAAAATATTTTTTTCTTCAACACCCGACAAGTATCAAACTAGATATTTGAAGCAAAAGAAAATAAGATAAGTGGATTTTATTAGTCGGCTGCTATTTAATGCTTTATTTATTTCCAATATGAAATTTTGGTACCACTAAAGTAATTAAAATTGATCAGTCTAGACGAAAAGAATTGAATCTGATAAAATTTTTCAAGCGCAAGACGTCTAATGGTACCGCGATGACACCAAAAGGATAATGATCTCGTACAACCAGCCGGTAATATAATTTGGGCAGGCGGTGATGTGTGTTGAACGAACGCCACATAACTAAAAATATTCAAACACCAAAGCATCAGACGGCTGATCTATGCGTCTTAAGAATACTTGGCGATCATGTAATTTGAGAAGGGTGATGATGAAGATCAAGTTACATCACTTATGTGGTGCGCGGTAGTAGTAAATAGACAGAGTCTAAAATTTCATATGTTATATCTAATACTGTTACGTCTCGTGAGTGTTTAAAAAACTATGAAGGATACGAAATTAGGGATGGCCGACAGCACTAAATCAAGAGGTGCAGGCAGCCACCACTTTTCTTAACAAGGGCCCGCCACCACCACCTCAGCTACTCCCACTGTCGGCCAAAGTGCCATTTTTCCCATCGCCGAAACCTCGTGTGCTGCAAGCCTTGATACGGCAATTTCATGATCCCAGCAAGTATATTATCAATTTTTGGTGGAAGAATGTTCATATATTACTAGTACCAGTAATATAATGTATAACAGTTTGTTTCCGTATTGGGAGACACGTTTTTCCTTTTCTTCTTTTCTTTCTTCAATTGGTTATTGATAAAATATAAGTGCCACCCTAGAAATATGTACATTTAAAATTAACTTATCTCACTTCAATATTCTATGTAAATTATATTGTGCTCTTTCTTTAAAGTAGACATGATAAGTTGAGATGTCACCTATATAAAATAATAAATTAGTACTCTTGGTTTACAGCAAACAATGATGAAGTTACACTAGACTTGACAAATGGCTTGCGAGCCCTAATAAATAAAATAAATAAATAATATTAAAAAAAGGAAAAACAAATGGCATGACTACCAAGCGCACAAACAACCCACCAAGTTGGGTTGTTTTGATGCGAGACCTTATCATTTATATTTTTATTATTACTTGAACGTATTTCCCTATGGCTATCTAGGTGGAGCAAAAACTCATCCTCATCCATTAAGCTGCCCCGGCACTAACTTCATCATAGAAGAAATTCTTGAAAGCGTCGAAGTGTGAAGCATGAAGACAAACTGCAACAACAAAAGATCCCTGTTCCTCGTCCCGTTGGCCCGCATCAGGTATGATCAAGAAATCTCCATCACAATAATGCGGCCCAGGAGCCACCATTATTTCTCTTCCCCACCCAAAATCAATCCCAGAAAGTTTAAGTGTCATCCAACTTGTCACTGCATTATTCGGATTCTTGTACGTAATCTTGGTCGATCCCCTCAGTGCTTTGATAAATTCGTCGAACCCCGAAAAGTCCCTCAAGAAATCCATGGCAGAATGCACATAATCACTCGTCACCTTGAAAATTGCTTCTCGTATGTTGCTTGCCGTGTAGCCTAGCGGTTTCGACACAAGCTCACCCGAGCATGCTATCGCCGCCACCTCCAAAAGCCCATTGCCGAAGAAATTTTCCAGCAATGGCGGCCGCATTCGCTTGCGAATGTCCACACAAAGCGCCATTGAAGTTTTCTGGTCATAGACGTGCTGGCGCGCCTTGCATGTGCATCGCCATATGTGAGCCGTTATGGCCTCATATCGCGTGTAAGGATGATCAGTTCCATTGCAATTTTGAGTCTTGTTAGCTTTTTTCTCAAGCAATTCGACTTGGTTCTTCGTTAGCCTAAAAAATGCGTTAGCGTTTTTCTTCTCCATGGCGTGTTCGTTGCTTTTGTCAATCAACAGGGGTGGAGTATTGAACTCGAGATGCTCATAACGAGATGAAGGCTTATAATAACCGGCTCGCAACACTTTCCTGTCAAACAAAGGCGCGACGCCTAATGGTTCACCCCGAGCAAGCCTAGCCCATTCGGAGAGATCGTAAAGCCCGCTTGGGCAGTCAGCCACGGCGTGGGACATTGCGCAACTTAGCCAAATGCCACCACATTTGAACTTACTAAGTTGCACCACCAGAACAGGGGTACCTTCAATGGAATTTTCGTCGTTGATCACCTCCGGATAAATTTTTCCGAAAATTTATCCGGGATGAAGATACCATCAAGAATTTCATCCAATTCGCGATCACATTTTTACAAATCCCTTAGCTAGTTTTGATAATCGAACACACACAAGTTTTTCTTCTTCTTCTTCTTGAAAGGTTGTAATTAAGTTCTTATAAATTCACCTTTTATATATGTTTTTGTCATTTAATTTGATCTTCTTAAGTTAGTTATCTTGTCAAATATAAAAATTAGCCAACTTAAGACTATTGACACTCCCACACAAAACAATTATATATAGTTACCAAAAGTGCTTTTAGAATTCAACAAATATACTGATATCTGATAAGATTTGCTCATTCAGACTAAAACATCCATAATATATTATTGTTAGGCTGAAGCTTGGGTGAAGCTAAGTAGATGTTCGAATTCTTATTCATCTGATATAGTTTACATTAATTCTAAATTATTAAATCTACCCCCTTATCTTGGATCTCATATATCACATACATGGTAATAATACTTCAATTACATGAAACTCAAGGAAATTTAATGAGAAACAAGCCCGAAACTTAAAATGAACAAAGGAAAAAGAATGATCATGATTCTTGATCCTTGAATAGCTGCTGGTGAGGAGGACTTATTTTGTTGGGAACCCTTTCTGTAGTAAAATGGGAACCAAGGCAATATAGGATCTGGGGGCGGCGGCACAAGACCACTAGAATAAGGCAGTGCACGATTATATGGCAAGTATCCAGCATTAGCAGTAGGGGAGCCTTAAACCGGAGACCGTGGTGTCATGTCCCCCGAGGGTGGCGGATTACATGGATATGCACACTCTTGCGACATAGACGGTATCGGATAGTCGAGAATTATTGATAGGAAGAGTAGCGTACAAATCAAGTTGCGCAATGTTTTGGCCATGGTAGAAGAGTGACTCAGAGAATGGGAAGAAGAACAAAGTATAAAGATAGGTTAATTTGTTGAATGGCTCGAGAAAGAGGACAAAGCAGACAGTATGGGACGGAAATAAAAGCAAGGGCTTTAGGTCACTTTAAAATGTCCTTTAGTGAAAAGGTGTTACAATTGTCCACCATGCAGAAGAATCTAGGATACTCACTCGGCACTGGTTGAGGGGCTAGACGAAATTGGGCTAATTGAAATTTGTGATGGTGGTTTAGTTGTACCATTTTGAGAAGGGCTTTTCTAAAAAGGACGAAATCGTTCCCACGGAGCCTAGAATAATTGGGCAATTCTAATTTTCCGCTCGAGAAATTTCGAACATAATCACTATTTGTCTTGTCCTTACATTTATATGTTAGCTTGACTCTTCAAAGGGCGACCTTGTTAAGTGATTAAATCTCACATAAAAAAATATCAATTAATTTACTCATTCTAATAAGATCGATTTTTCAAGATAGACAGACAAACCAAACGTAACCAAATGTGAAGCAATCATGTTGGCCTGCTAGAAAGAAGTCCAGTTTTATTTCAATAAAATAAAAAACAAAAACACGCTATATTAACACATTTAGACGAATCTAGTATAACCGCTCGGCACAATTGAGGGGCTGGTAAATGGAGATGGGCTCTTCAAATTTTGTGATGGTGGTTTAATCGTGCCATTTTGAGGTACAAAGGACCATATCCTTCCCACATTATAGTCAAGAATAACTGGGCAAAAATACCAACTTTTCCTGGAGAAATTTCGAACAAGAACGGTGTTGAACCTTGACCCTGCGTTCATTTGCCAGAGCTTTTTCCCCCTTACCTATCGGCCCGAATTCTCAAGGGTCAGCTTTATTAAAAGATAAATCCTTGTAAAGGAAGGGGGAAAAATGAATAAGTCCGAGTAGTAAAATAATTAACCAACTTACAAATTAATGAGCACAGGCAATCGCCTTAATATCAATGCTTAGAAAATTAGAGAGGTTATGGAACCGGAAAAATCAAATCAAAAGTTTGTAGTTGAGTTGAACCGAGATATAATTTGTTTTGAATTAAATAATAAAAATAAATTTTATCCATTTTTTCAAAAATAATAATAATAATTTTTTACAATTTTTCTAGTTTTTTTCACTAGCGTCCCAGGATTGTTTTCCTATGAGCAACGTCCTCAGACGGCCCACGCCCACTAGCATGCACATCACTGCGAATCAGTTCTCATTTGAAAATTTTCGATCGACCCCTTATCATATTTGTTTGGTTACAACAAATAATACCATTAGTTAAATTAACCTAACTAAAGTGTCTGCGCTCTTAAAACCAACAGGATTAAAAGAAGCAAAGATCATATTTCCAAAGACCAATACGATAGAGCTCAAACAAGCTTAGAATCAATTACTCGTCATTTAGAAGTAATATTACAATCAGATTAATTAAATGGACAAATTAATCTTACATAACAAACAAGTTCATCTGCAGACGCGATTCATATCACATGACATTTGTAAGTGTGGATTCCCCGGCTTAACGCTACCTTCCCATGAGGAAGTCGTCGCGTTTATGGAAACGACATCGTTGAAACTAATGGGGCCACAAGACGACCACCCGACGTCGAACCATGATTGCTTAGAACATTCCGGAATGTCAAAATCTTCAACCATCTCCCACAACATACTTTGAAGCTCCTCAATGCTGTAACTTTTTTCCTGCATTCCATTGAATTATTATTATGTTACTTACAGAAGTCAATATTTTCACTTCATGCTCAACTTCGATTACACACAAAATAATAATACATAATTTTAAGCAGAGCCATGCAAAAGAGAGTTGTACCTCTTTCCTAACATTTTCCATCAAGAATGCCATTTCTTCTACAAAATCAGCGAACCCCTGCAACAAGCGGAAATTAGTTATATTATGTCACACGAATAATTAAATTAAGCCCTTAAGAGAGTTTCATCGATAATATATGTTGCTAAAATAAAAATATATTTATCGTACTTTTTCTTATTTCAAACAATATAGTGGATGGTAAGATGCATACCTCGACCTCGTCATCATCATCCTCAGTACTAGGGTCATATAGGCCTACGTCGTACATTTTCCTCTTTCTTTGATCCGACAATACTGTTTTCAATGAACCAACAAAATTATTTCCAACTTCTTACATATTTCGAAGAAAAAATAAGTTTATGATGTGAAAAATTATTGACACTTAAAAAATCTTACCTGAATATGCTTCTTGAATTTCTTGAAATTTCTTCTTGGCCTCACCTTGAAGTGAAGGAGTTCTATTCCACTTGTCTGGATGCCATTGCTGCGTTGAGATTTCAACCAAATGTCACATAATATGCTACACAAAAATAATATCTTATCAACCGACAGGCTTAAATCAAAAAGAGAAAAAAATACGTACCATTGCAAGCCTTCGGTAAGCATGCCGTATTTCATCGTTGGAGGACTCTTTATTTACACCCAGAATGCTATAGTAGGAAGAGGGTTCTTCACTCAGCTCCATGGCACGATGATGCACAATTGAAAGAAAAATGAACTTTAAAAAGAGCATATATATAAAAGATTATTGAGGACTTGATGAAGGCGGTTTATTTATTAATTAATAATTGTTTTGTGGGTTCCTTAGGAAAATATCTATGGGAATAAATTATTAATTACTATGGGTTTCTGGGAAAAAAGGATAAGTCCTGGAATATTCTAGCTTAGTTATTCTGAGATATTTTCAGTTGGAGAGGGAGGATATTTTTCTCGGAAAGTTCTGGCTTTTTGAGGCAATGGGATGTGTTTGACATGTGTTTCTATACTTTAGTTTGTGCATTTTCTAGTCATACGGATCATACGGATGCGTAATCAAGATAAATTTGGAGTCCAACAGAGAGAAACGGAAATTTTTTTGGTCAAAATTGCCTCCAGAACGGAGGGAAAAATTCTTAAATAGATCTCAAAAATAAATATAAAATAGTAATTTCTGAGTTTTCTGGTCGAAACGACCCCGGCCGGTAGAAATCCATCATATGCAGCAACAAAGCAATTGAGTTTCATTTATCTCATCACAAGATCTTTCTGGATACATATTATGGGCCAAAATAGAAGGTTGAATGCTAAACAAATAATCACCATATATCCTGCTTTTACCTGTTCTTTTTTGGAGACCGCAATTGTAAAAAAACAGAAAAAAACAAAAAAACAAAAAATTACCATGATTTGTCGTCTCATAACAATAATTTGTATAGCTTGGTTTTCATGCAAAAATCGTAACGTTTACTCAATTCTTTTAGCTATATCCATTCTACATCACCCAAAAATCATGTTGAACAGACTTGAATGGGCCACATACAAGTTACATACACCAGAGTTCAGGCCGATTTTTAAGGACTAATAACCGTGGGCTCTACAAATAATTGTAAGGACTAGTATTTGTTTCAGGCCGATTTGAAAGGACTAACACCCGTCCTTTAATTGATGTGCGGGCTCAATGCCGTCATACATTTTATAGGGCCCATGGGCCAATAACTCAAAAGTTGTAACAGCCAGCACCCAGTCCCTGTGGCCCGTAAAGCTTGGGGCCCGGCCCGTGAAATAATATTATCACAAAAATATTTCTACAAATCTAATAGTAAATGATTTAACTTATGACTTACATTTCAAGAAGTAGCTTTTAAACTATTGTGTTAATTATTATTTTTTTTAACAATTTTTATTTATATACCATTCTTCTCGCGTTTACAGTTACCAGCTTAATAACTGAGTTAGTATTGGAAATTATAATTGAGTTCATGTTTACACTACAAAGACTCTATTGCCTACAACGAATTGCAATTAAAGATAATTTCCTAATTCAAAACCCGTGCAAGGCCCCGCCATGTTGTCAGTTTTCATAAAAATATTGTGACAAAACTAATGGTAAAGGATTGAACTCATTACCTGCGTATCAAGAAGTAGCTTTTAAATCATTCTGCCAACTTTTTTTTTTCAATTTTCATTTATATATCACTATTTTCATGTGTTTTAAATCAAAAAAATATTATCATTAACCAAAATATACTTAATTAATAACTGAGTTAGTAATGCCGACCAGTAGAATCAAAAACCTATTAACACTACATAGTCATTGGGTCAATAACCGAATTAATATTGAAAACTATGTCTTAATTCATGTTTACGCTTCAACGAATCTATCACGTACAAGGTGTTGCAATTAAATATAATTTCCTAAATCCAACCTATTTGATTTGCTTCTTCAAATCAAAGATTATATCCCTAATTACTAGCCTCTAAAATTTTTCTGTTATACGAAATGAGTTTTGTGTTTTCTGACTGAGAATGCTAATGCAAATTATTAATAAGAATATGAATCAAACAATTCTATAGCTGCAAATATTATATTTATAAACGTTTTCAAAGTTTGTATTAGTTGAAATAAGTCACATATTTTAGTGTTTAAATGAAGTTGTTGACTTGAGCTATTGTATGTGTGCATCATAATTTCATTGTTACACCGCAATTATTGTTATATTTCAATTCTAATTTGTTGGTAGTTCATTTTGTGCATTGTACGAGTGCTACTAATCTCAATAGCTATTTTGCTGACATAAGTGATAAAAAAATCTAATGGAAAAAGAATTGATATTAACCTGAAACTGTACAACTTAGATATTTATATTATTATTTTGAATATTTATCAAATTAGGATGATTTATATAAAGTTGATAAAAAGTGACAATCCGTGGAGAAAAAATGGTTGAGTATTTTCTGTAAATTTCTCAAATATAAGTTAAATTTTTTTAATATTTTATATTAAGTTTTACGGGGGAGTATTTGCAGTTTCGTTATTGTAATTGTTTATATATGTCTATTAAAATAAATGTATGGCCCTTTGGTATTTTACTATAGTGTTCATTTATAATGTAAGTTTTATAGAATTAACTACTAGACTTTCGATTTATAGGTCACATGAATTTAATTAAATATGATATTTCAACAGTTGGATATTAAGTTTTTGACATTTCAGTCTATTGCGAGTTGTGTTCACCCGCGAGAGGGTCGCGGGGTTACACCGCCACCCTGTCTATATAGGGGGCTGTTATTGGCCCTCCCACATGTGGGTGGCATGTGAGAGGGCCAATAACAGCCCCCCATATAGGCAGGGTAGTCTTGTAACCCCGCGGCCCTCTCGCAGGTGAACATTTTGGGTTTATTGCAGCGACATGTATAACGACTTGAATGTCGCTGCTATAAATTTTATAGTTTTTTGTCATTAATTTTTTTAAAAAAAAAATTTTACCGATCCACCATCATCAGCTCGGCCCGACCCACCTACTCAGTAGCCCGGCCTATTGATGTTCATATTTAATTGAACACATTTTTACAAGCCCTAGGAGTCGAACCCATGCCATTATCTTCACATGAAAAACATTTCACCAATTGAACTAATTCAACTTTCAATTAAGTGATGAACATGATGCATATAGCAATAACTTACCGTCGGTAAATAGAATAATGAAGCCGGAAATCTTCCCGTCAATCATATAGCAACGACACTTATGGGTTGTTGTTTTAGATCAAGAAATATAGCTATAACTTTTACATATCGTTACTATAGATAGCAATATACAATGACGACATTATGATGTCACTGTTATATGGGCCAACGCTATAGCAACGACATTTGATGTATCATCGCAAAATGTCACTGTTATAGCTCATGTTTCTTGTAGTGTGTGCGCCACTTCTTGTGACATGATGGTGAATGTTAAAGAACCTTTTGAACAATTAATTTGTCTTCAAAAAAATTTTTGATTAGTAGGAGACAATAAAATCCTCTGCGGCCGTTCGTTCTATAAAGTATTTCCCATTTTTATTATTGCAAATAGTAAACATAATAGTTATTTTGTTAAACATATCTTTTTTTTAACTTTTAATAATCATTATATATTTTTATTATTGTCTTCTGCTGTTGATATAAATTAATAAATATTTGGTTATTTTGTTATGGATTCAATAGATAATTGTACATATTTCTTGAATATTTAGATGGCTAAAGATTAACATGTACTATAACATTTTCATTAGGTGACATTTCTTAATAGTCTTAGATTTCATTTATCTAGCCATAAATTATAGGACATGATATATTCCGTAATGCCAGTTTGAAATTCATGATCTTAATATAAGTTGTACACAACAAGGAGTCAAATTCTATAATGAGACTCATAATGTTGGATTCCATTAAACAATAAATTTTGATCTCAATTTTCTTTGTTCAATGCACACATTACTAATGAAATATATTTTAATTACTTCTCTTAATTGTATGTGGAACACCTATATGTGTTCATGATTCAAATAAAGTCTCATGAATATATTCGACAGTTTTAATTTTCTTTATATTAATATATGTAATGTGAGGTTCAATATACGAGTTGACATGTACTCTTGAAAGGAATTAAAATACGAAATATAAAATTTATTACATACTTCTAGGCAGCGTAGAATGCACATAACTGCATATATGTCGTGTTCGTGTATTTTAGTTTCTTTGTGACATCAATCTTAACAAATACAATTAAGCTACATTTTACATATGAAATTTCTCTATAACTCTACTCGTGCAATGCATGTATTGAAATCTAGTTATTATTTTATTATTACATTAAACGGGTTCTTTAAATAATCATATCTAAATAAATTTTGTTCAAATAAGTGATGCCCTTAGCAAACACATCCTAATTTGAAATAAAATTTGATCAAGTAAATTACATTTATAAATCTTGTAGGACCTTTGTATACTAAACAAATCTCTCATTTAATTTTCTGGGGGGGGGGGGGGGAAGCTAGCAGTGGCTAAAATGAGTTCTCTGACAAACGCCGTACACAACAAGTCCTCAGTTAATACTTTCTAGAGGGTAACAAATTTGAGACTAAATTAAAAAAAAAAAAAGGCCAAATTTGAGACTAATAACGTTTAAATAAAATATATTATTATAAGGTTAAAGGAAAAAAAAAATGAAGACAAGGTATAAGCATAAAATTAAATTGAGTTGACTTTTGTAAGAATTATAGGTGGTGTTGGTAGCCGTTAGGTTTCATAGTCATATAAATTAATGCGTATATTTAAGAAACAAGAATCTTATCATTTTTTCTTCAAATTTAAACTTAAAATGTCGCTATAGCCTACAAATCATAATTGCATTTTTTCAAGAATTAAAATTTATTTATTTATTGTTGGTTTGGACCAATCCAATTCTATATAGAACTGCTTTAACTAATTGTCTGTATAATAATGCATGAGCGATAAGAACAACATTAGAAAGAAAAGTTCTTTAGCTTTTTTAATTAATTAATTGATTTGTTGAGTGATGTGTACGTAGCAACATGATGATAAGCATAGTTCTGTTCTGGTGCCATTCATATGACACACTATAGCACTACATAGTCAGGTAACGTACATCGAAATTGATCTAGTGTCATTATATGACACACTATGACACCATATCTACGACACACTACGTACGCCATCTTGGTCATGTGGTGCTATAGTGTACTATACATGTGACACTAGATCGATTTCAATGATAAGTAGGTTAAGCACATTGATTTAAAAAGAAATGCAATGATCATAGAGTTTGAAGCCCGAAAATGATAGTAAACAACTCGATCCCGTAGACAATCTTAATGAGATCGGTTGAAGCATAGAAAATGAACCTATAAAAAAAAAAAGAAAAGAAACTAATACTCTCTCTCACAGTGCATCTAAATCTAAAAGACTAAAACTCTTTATACAACTAAAGATTTCATCGTTAGAAATAAAGATGAGCCTCGAAGTTATGTTGCTACGACGCAACAGCTAGTTGGATCTCTCTTTCCAGGACTGGCATGAATCCCACACGTTTCTGCATATAAGCAAAAATATGTAAGTGAAACATATAAAGTGTTGTACAATATAAAAATTAACTAAAATTTATCTTTCTTCTTGGGGGTATTTTAAACTTCTATTCCTTGTTTACTTGTTTTGCTAGTATGTTCTTATCATGTTGATTGAAAGTAAAAATTAGTTGTTTTTTTCTGAACTCAAAAGAACATCATACAAATGTCAGAGTATTTTCCATACATCCAACAAGAAAGTCCAGGGGTGCTCTTTCCAAAAACGAGAAACACCCTGCCTGAACCCATATCTTGCAAGCGTGTGAGCCGCCGTATTTGCCTATTAGCTAATGTGTCTACACGTTGGGAGGGAAAACTCTGTGGCAAGTAACTTAATCTTCTGGACCATGATCCCTTCATCAGTAATTCATAACTTTAATAATTAATTATATATTAAAATTGTAGAGAGCTCCCATATCCAAAGGACTCCATTAGAAGTAAATCTTGATTTTTCTTGCTATTTACTATAACTGGGTAAAATCCAGATCTAGCCAACATCTCATAACTTCTCAAAAAAGTGACCAAGGCAATCTTTAATGAACAAGTTGAATTTAAGTTGTTGGTAAAATATGAATTTTATATGGAAATCGGCACCTTTTTTACTTGTGAAAAGGACAAAGTCTTTGAAGAGTTGAGATAGTCAGATATCCATTGAACGGTTTTTTGTTCAAATTATGAAACAATACTGTCTGAGTTCGTGAGATAATTAATACCAGGCTACTAATTAGAATATTGACTTTCTAAACTCGAATTGGATGGCAACTTGGAAGACCAAAACAACAAGAAGAAAAATTCTTGAATTTTTCAACTCAAAATAGCTGATAATAATGTGTGTTTCATTAAACAAAATGTCAAACCCCGTAAACATGGCATGAAAATTGGATCTATGTCGGCGAAAAAACATACCTCACGAGATTTGAGATGACTTTTAACGATTCCATCTTCATTCTTTTGTTGCTTCAACAGTGTATTGTTTTCGATCTTGTTTGGTTCGGCGGTACCGTTGGTGGCGACGTTGTTGGCCACGTAAAGATTGACTATTTTCTCGGCGATGTCGGCGCCGTCTTTGCTAGCCATCATTAGCTTCTCTACTTCGGCCTTGGGGAGTCTCATTTTCAGCCTCATTGCACCGGTTTCCGAACGTTTAACCGATTCCTCGAACGCAATGCTTGGCGGTCTCATGATCGTAAGATCCGATGCCGATCTTTTTGCCAACATTAGGCTTTCGAGCCGGTCCTTGGCGCTCATATGAATGCCTGATCTAACTCTTCTAGGACCCTTCTCTTGCGGGAATTCAGGCAACTCTACTAGAAAATACAACCTTTTTGGCTTCAACGCTTGTTGTCCCTCCAACGGTGTTGCTCGAATACCAAAGTGCTTAACGGCTTCGGATTCTAACAACACGTACCCCGGGTAGTCCTTCGTTATCTCCCCCGCACTCACTGGAGTCTTGAATTTCATCATTTCTCCATTGATTTTCATGACTTTTGCTGTCTTTTTTCCTCCCAAACTATTGCCCATTTTACTCCAACTTCTTGTATGTGGCTCTACAAAATGAATCAAACTTAGACACTTATAAATTATAGAGTTGAAGGCGAGGACAAACCTTTTATGGGTAGTAGTTGTTGTTTGTTAGGGGATCATGGGTCAAACATAAGAACACAAGTGTTGAAAATTTACAGCTCCTTTGAAAAACCATAAAAAGTGTGACCTTTTCAATCTCAATATATCTAATGTAAATTTGTTCGTTTTTGCAGTCACGATTATAAATATTATTACAATGTTTTTAGTATGCATGCTAAGGTCGGCCTAAGCATATACATACCCCTAAAAACTCGGTATCAAGATACGGTTATTTCTTTCTTTTTGAAATTAATTATTTCTTTTTTCCGTGTTTATGGCCTAATAGAACTTATATATCTGTGGCGGAGATTTTTCCCGAATTAAAAAAATTAGATTGTGATGTTTGTATGCAAGTTATTAATCAAGTTGAAGTAGCTTAGAGAGCCCGTGACATTTGGTGGAAATTAATGATTAACCCAAGTTAATGGGGTGTATTTTGCTTAATTATTCAATGAAAGTGACTTACGTTAATCACGGTATGGATCCGAGAAATGTGCAAGATATCCATGGCCCATGTGGGCTTATCATGATTGTTCAAGTTGTAAATAATCAAATTTTAGTTAGGAGGAAATCCTTTTACAATTGAAAAGTATGCATTTCTACCAAACTCAAAATAATATATTTTATTTTTTAACCAAATAAAGAATCATCTCTTTGATGAGTTTGAGGTTATAAACTTGGTTGTGAATCATTTGATGATAGATTTCTCATCGTTCACTCCGCTCGAGCAGGTGTGACGATCTTCCAATAATCTCTTTTGTACGTACTCATAAAGTAACTTTTCTCTATTTACCTTTTTTTAATATATTGTTAGTTATAATTTTTTTTTCGCCTTTGGTTTTTTTCAAAGTGGCATTCTTTCTTTATGACCATATATCCTTTTGATTCCATATGCAAAAGCAAAAAGTTGGCGGACAAGATTCGTGTTTATCTTGAAAATGTTTGACCATGAGGTAAGAGGTCCAATTTGATGTACGGCTTACCAATTAGTAACCAATTTTAAGTTACCATAACATTCAAGCATGATGGACTACTGATTTTTTTTGGTTCAAAATGTGAACAGTAACACCATATTATGTCAATTAAAGACGTGAAGCCGGTTAAAGAATACGTAACATGATACCTTCATCCTCAATCATGTTCAGTATTGCATAATCGAATGCGAATAACGGGATTAGAGAAAGCCACCCCAGCTAGGAATTTTGACGAGAGTGGGGAAGGAATCACTGCTAAAAGCATCTTTCTACTTACATTCCTGATTTCACTACTGTTTCACCAAATACCAAAGAATAATCAGTGGCTTGATATATGAGTTAAAAAAAACAAGCGGGGTCAAACAATCTTTTTTCTTTTTTACACACTGTGAAGAAAGTAAATGAGATATAAAACCTATTGAGAATGTCCTTCATTCTCATTTCAAATAATAGTTGTTTATTCGTTCACACCCTAAAAAAAAAAAATCATTTGCGAGAAGTGAGAACCATCGAAGAAATATAAACAATGAGTTCTCATGACCACTAATCTGTTAGTGCAGTGATGCCTTCTGAAGCTGCTCTAACAATGAAGTTGCCTTCCTCTTCGCCCGCTCCGTCCCACTTTTGGCAATCTCTGAAAGAGGTAATAATGCACCAAGCCTACACAAACAAGCGAGATTTTCGGCATCTCTTTTGCACAATGAAAGCAAAATAGAAGCTGCATTCTCCTTGTTACGCGGCAGACCTGTTCTCAAAATATTTACCAATACTGGTATAGTGTCAGCTTTCATAATCGTAGATTTCGCCTCTGGGTGGCTTGCAAGAACTGAAAGAATGGTTAGTGCTTCATCAACCATGCAACTGCTTGAATCCGTCATCATTTTCAGAAGGGCGGTGATAATGCCGGCCCTAATAGCCCTTCCCTTGTTTCCCTGATAAATGCACAAATTGAACAATGCCGTTGCCGCATCTTTCTTCCCTCTTGAGCTTCCATTCTGAAGTAAATCTATGAGAGCTGGTATTGCTCCAGAGGTTCCTATTATTATTTTATTTTCATCCGCAAGGGACAGACTAAAGAGAGTAGCTGCAGCATTTTCTCTTGCTTCCGTGCTTCCACTTCTGAGAACTTGAACAATAGATGGGATGGCATTGGCAAACATTATTAGTCCCTTGTTGTTATCATAAATGGAAAGGTTAAGAACACAAGTGACAGCATTGTCTTGGATTTGAACATCTTCAGAAGTCAAGAGATTAACCAGAAAGGAAATAGCTCCAGCTTCTGCGAGCAAGATCCTATTATCTGTACTTCTTTTGGATAATGACCGGATCTCAGAAACTGCAGACCTCAGTTCCTCAATCGACCTACTTGAGAGCTTTTGAACAAGTGACTCAATCACTGCTATATTCTCACTAACATCAAGATATGATCCATCACTCTTTCTAATCTTTCCACTCACTATTGCTGTTGGCTGTTCCATGTTGTGTTTCATACACCACTGAGATATTAGACTTCTTAAAACATAATTAGGAGTAAGGAAGACATTTTGGAGTTTTTGTTGGGTTTTTGGACATGTCATGTTGCCACAATCTATCCATCTCTGTATGTAAGATCTCTCGTAGGTCTGCAAGAGTTAAGATAAGTTATAAGCATCATATGATGTGATGGATGATGTAGTGAATAAATCCATAAAATAATTATGCATTTTCTTTTTCCTTCATTATAGAAAGTTGGAAATGTGAACCATACCTGCCCCGTGACCACGATAACTGGATCCCTCATTATCTCAAGGGATATAGGGCATAGAAAATCAACAGGAATAACAGTAGAATCTGGCTTCTTTTTCTCCTCTGAACTCTTACTAGCAGAATTATCATTTTTCCCGCTACAAAAATCTTCTGAAGCAGAAACCTCGGTTGATATGGAGGACTGATTTAGAGTTTCTGACTCCGGAATTGTCTCAGCTGACGCATTACATTCTGAAGCATTGCCTTGTAGAAAATCTCCCAGTTTTCTTCTAACTTTATCATCAATGTCACCCATACTTTCAAGATGTAGACTGCCGACCGCCCTGCTCCCCTTCTGAAGTTGATGAAGCTCTTTGTCCAATGGCTGGGATAATGCCCTTGTTAGAACACTAGAACCCAAAGGACCGCCATATCTTTCTGTGGCTCGTCTCAGATGGGCTCTAACTAAGTCAACCTAGCAAACGAGGGCCTATTAATAATCAATATAATCAGGTTAACAAGACAAGGATGCTTGAAGATAAGCCAACCTGTTCCTTCACTTCCTCTGATATGTCAAGATGATCATAAGGTAAGTTAGCCAGCACTTTCTCCAGCTTCCATGTCACACATTGAAATTGGAAGGAGATTTTCTTTGCAGCCCCATCCTAGAATCAAGGGGGAAAAGTTTTAAAAATAAATAAATAAATTAAGACATCCAGACTAGGCCAAAGCTCTTATTGTAGGCACAGCCAAAAAAGACCTTATATTATCATTCCAATGATTTATGGCAATCATCGCAAGCTGTATTACAGAAATTAGCATTATAAAAGTTTGAATATTATGCTTTACAGGTATTTCCAAGGTTATCAAAGTAAGCAAAAATCCTGCTGTTCAAACCTTACTTACAGTCGAAATTATCCATTTCTAACATCGAGACAAATGCCTTATCCATCTAAAGATAGTTGCAAGGTCATGTTCTTCTGGTTCCAGCATAAGAGAAGGCAAGTAAACGAACATTGTTGCCCAAGAAAATATTTTAGTAGCTGCCACAAAGGGGCAATCTTTGCATGCAAAACTATTGAATGCATTATATCAATCAAATATGCAAGAAAAGAGAAGCTATTAGTTTTTCTGTCTAGAAGAAATCTCGGCTGGAGTTGAGAAAACTTACAAGGTACAATGCTTTCTACTTAGCTCCATCCATCAAACTATTTGGTATGAAAGACCAGCCTCTTACATCTCAATTTTTTCATGTACACACTGAATTTGAAAAGAAACAAGCAGATCTTACATCCATTCTCGGGGAATTTCCCAAATTGATCGAGTCTTCTCGTTGCAAGATCTCATCAAGATGGCTAAATGTATAATCATATTGCTATAGACTAAAGAATCTATATCATGAAGGCAACCCAACATTTGATGATCTAAAGTAGAAATTAATACCCATCCCAATCTAAATAATTACTCAAGAACCAAGAGAACTAAAAAAATTAACAAGATAATCGCCAAACGCAAATGCAAAATATTCTACTTGCAAAATTCTACTTGCACACTCAATTCATACACACTTAATGTCGTGAAACATAAATGGGAAGAGAAATAGTGGCAATATAATTATGTACTTACAGATGAAACCTTGGAATTATCGAAGCTGTTTGCTGCAAAAAGGAGCCTTTTTGCCGCCCTGAGTGCCAGATTAAGATCAGATATAGAAGAACTGAAAGAAGAAGATGATGAACAGCCCATTTCTCCGCTATTATTCCTATTTTTGCAATCTCTAATTTCTTCAAGTAGATAGGCCAATAGCGAGATTCTGCGAGCCATGTCCACACAATCTTTCTTGAATGAACCAGAAAATCCGGCACCAGATATCCGTGCGACCTCCTGTACAAGCCGGAGAGGCTCGGAGGTGGCACCGCCGGCGATTCCTGTGATGTCCTCGCCGGCCATTTTTGTGCTAGAGAAGGAGGCAGGAGAATTGTGCCTGGATGTCAAAAGAGTTTATATTGTGGACCATGTACAACATCATATGCACAAGGAACAAACGTCAAGATCTTAGTTGATTTCCTCTTTCATAATTAAGGATAACTTTGTTTTAATTTTAATTAAGGATAATTTTATGGGTCGAGCTATTTGGACAAAAAAGCTTATAAAAAGTATAGTAAAACTCACACATGACAGAATTTTATTTTTCAATATATCATATATCACTTTTATATCAATATAGTAATCACATTGATCATAGGCCTATTTTGTCTAGTTTTTTCCCACTTTTTTGTCAAAATAGAATTATTCTAATTTTATTTAATAATAATTTTGATACTGGGTTGTGCTATTTGTAAAAAAAAAGTCTTGCCAAAATAGAAACGCTAGTGTGTGAAAAAGGAAAACAAAGAGCTCATTTGGCCTCAACTTGGTTGAGTTTATACAAACTAGTTAAACCATCTGTACGTTGTACAGGTAGAAAAACTTACTAAAATATACTATTAGATAGTTAAACAAAAATCTGTAATATTTACATCCTATAGCAAATATAAAAATACAAGTATATATTAATTGAATCAATGAGCTCAATGAACTTAATAATCGTAAAATTCAAAATTATTTAAAAAACAACATACATTATTATATATAATCCTTCGTACATATATACAATAATAGAAAAAATATCTATTACCTGTATCATTTTAAAAAATTTTAATAAAGCTAACAAATTCAAAAAAAATGTAAAATACATTAAAAATTCAAATAACATCAAACTCACCAATACACACGGTAGCGATGGTGAATTAACCAATTATGATGGATTAGAGTTTGTTTTAGAATTGACATTTTAGATTTGTATTTTAATTTATTAGTAAAAAAGTTTAACAAATAAATCAAATTAGTAAAATAGTTAATGTTTAGTTGTTAAATCCAGTGATCACATGTTTAAGTATTCTCTGAGTTCTTTTACAAAAATTTTTGTTAAAAAGAAAAAGAATAATCACCGTAAAATTTATCAAATAAAAAAATTTCGGTATAAAAGATACTGAGACTTGAGTGGATTAAATATAGATTATACGTTTGAATTGATTTCTTGAAGATTTGGAAAACAAAAATGGCAATAAGCGTGGTCAAAAAATATCAAAATTTTTTTAACGATAATCACATAACATTACATTTTCTAATTCTTCTCAATAATGGTGAAATGAGTGCCCTAGATGGAATTCTTTATGAGTAGATTTAACAATTCTAGAAATCATAATTCATAAGAGTGCTTATTTATAATTATGAAAATTAGTAGAATATTTTTGTTAGTTATTTACCTTTATGTGTATTTCTAATGTTTTAATAATTTCTAAGCCATATAATGAGAAATTTTACTAAGAAGATAGATGACATACGTGGTGAAAATCTAACAAAAGCGGTCCTCCTGTTGGTAGGGCTCAGGGGGCCTTTTTGTTAGATTTCCGCTACGTAAACTATAAAGCTCTTTAATAAGAGATAGATAAGGTTTTGTAGCCGAATTGATACAATGAGCTAGAATTTTAGTTATAAAAGCACAGTAAGCTGTAACTAGCCTGTATCAAAAGAAGATATATATGGACAGGCGCAAATTATTAGGCAATTTGGTTATGGACAGGCGCAAATTACTAGGAAATTTGGTTAACTTGATACTTTGGTCACTGCAATTCTAGAAAACTACAATTGTGTCACCCAGCTTTATTTTAATTCAATAACATTAGCGAACCCCGATGTACGTTCAACATTAGTCTTTTTGACTCAATGTGGTGTCAAATTCATAATGAATGCTAAAATAGAAATGTAATAATCTAATAAGCCTTGAATTTACACATAAATATAGAATACAATCAAGGCGTTATAAACATTTAAAGTAAGTTTTGTAAAAGATATTGACTATAAAGAATACTCATGGTTCAAGTTGAAAATTTGAATGATCATTGTGAATTCAACTTATGTTTTTTAACTAGTATCTTTCATCAGTGTCATTTTCGAACACGTATTATATCTCCCTCTGTTTGAAAAAAAAATAAGTTATTATTTCAACAACGTATATTAGAGAACTAAGTGGGTCAAGTTTAGTAATAAAACTAATAAACTGACTAATATCGGAAGGTCTCTTTCTATGGAGCTGTCATGTGACTTAGCTATTTTCTATTAGTCCCCAAACTTCATACAAAAACTAGATCTGGCTGTATAGAAAAACTGATACCGAAACCATGTTAAAGACGAGTTCTCCAAATGCTACACGTTACAAAGTTGAGTTACCTAATGAAATTTCAATTAAACCGACAAATGGAGTATCTTAGGACACAATGATTAAAAGTGGGTAGAGGAATTAGGAGAGCGAGAATAACGGAGGAGGGAGGAATAAGGCGCAGAAGAAAACAAAGGAATACAGCTGGGATGAGAATATTGTGAATGGCAAAATATGATGAATTTGGACTACAAATAGCCAGATTGCATTGGCTGTAAAGGATTTTAAAATTTCTCCAAGTTTGGTAGCATTTGAAAAGTTTTGACAGAAGTGGATAGCACTATTATGATTGATTGTCTCTCTTTGTTGCAATATTTCCAATCCAGATGGTTTCCATTTCAATCCTTTTAGTCTCCGAGAAACTATGGGCGTCAAGAGAGACGTAAATGATCTCATGTTCAGAATATGATCTCATGTAAATGATCTTATGTTACATAAACGATCTTGTCGAGATTGGTTGGGTGGTGATCTGGTAATGGTAATGGTAATGCATTTAGTTTTGCTTCA
Source organism: Nyctanthes arbor-tristis (assembly GCA_963692815.1). Lineage (NCBI taxonomy): Eukaryota > Viridiplantae > Streptophyta > Magnoliopsida > Lamiales > Oleaceae > Nyctanthes > Nyctanthes arbor-tristis. Next base: position 5,574 of record CAVNYN010202826.1, on the reverse strand, counting down.
TAAAGGGGGAAAACTTATCATAAAGGCAAAGTAGTAATACTATTATATCTGCACAAAAGGTAAATGGAATAAAGAAGGCGGCTCTTGCTTTATGGTTGATGGACATGATGAAAACTTTTGCCTTGGGGCAAAATATGAAGGTGGGCCGATGTGCGGTGCATTAAGGCAACGTTAGCCCTCAAAGTGAAGAGGATAAAAGTAAGTAAAAAGGTAGGAACCCAACAACATATGTTATGGCATTTATCATTTTTTTAAGAACTCATTCCAAATAATCAAGCTGAACTGTGTTAAGAATTGAGGCAACAGGCCAATCCACACCCAAACTAAGATGAAAAAATTGAGCTTATAGCATTGAATAACCAAAGACTGCAGAACAGCCGCCCGTTTTCCATTTGAACTCAGAGGAGGCTCCTACGTGCTATCTCCTCGCGGTAGAGAGAAGCAATGTATCTATGCATCCTCATGCTTGTTGAACACAAGTTCATATGTTGGAGCTCTGTTACAAGTGTAAGCCCCAACCAAAGGCATCAACAGGCAGATTTTAGTCAGAAACCTTGGGAGCAGTCGGACTACATAGTTCGGTCAGGTTGCAGTTTGATCAGCAGAAAATACTCTCATAGCCTTAACCAATTAACGGAGTCTTTCTGAGTCTCTCAATCTTATGAGCCAATATTATGGCAATGTCTTCTTTCCCATTGTCAACAAGAGCTCGTTTCAGATTCTTAAACATTGTATCTGGAGGCCTTATTCCCATGTCAAGCATCTCATGAAGAAATTTGCAGCCCTGAGTCAGGTTATTCTCATTGCAGAGACTGTTAATCAAAGTCGAAAACATGTGCATTCCAGGAAGTACACTTCTGGCCTTCATCTGACTCCAGACTCTCATTGCCATATCCGTCCGCTCCTGATTGCAGAACATCCTTACCATGATCTCATATGTACTTACAGTTGGCTCACACCCCGGCTTATCACTCATGTTCATAAAAACACTATAAGCCTCTTTTGTTCTGTCAAGCCTTATAAGATGATGCAGAATTATATCATAAGTCCGTGAATTCGGCCCAACCCCACATTTTTTCATCTCATCAACTATCTGATAGGCATCATGCATCCTCTCCGACCAACAATAAGCTCCTACCATCGCATTATAAGTAGGTGCCTCAATGGTAAAATCACTAGCCTTGCATAACTCAAAGAATCTCACAGCTTCATTCAACCGCTTCTCTGGCCCCAAGTGATTAATCAAAGTACAATATATGTGAGGTGTTGCCTTGATATTCTTCTTTTCCATTTCGCGATATATTTCAATGGCCTCATTGTACCTTTTAGCCCTACAATAAGCATTGATCAAAATCCCATAAGTCACAACATCAGGCTCAAAGCCATCGTCCCTCATCTCTCGATAAACCTCATCCAATCGAAGCAAGTTACGCTCTTCACCCCATCCTTCCAATAATATACCATACGACTTAATGTTGGGCCTAAAGTTTCGGTTTTTCCATTTATCAAACACCTTTTGAGCATATTTTACCTGCCTAGACTTGCTCAGGGTGTCAAGCAATCTATTGTAATCCTGCAACTCAGCCTTCAACCCATACTTCTTCTCCATCCTCTCAAATGCCTCCATAGCCTCTTTCACCTTCCTTGCCCTCGCGTATCTCCTTGAAACAAGGGCAAACGTGTTTTTTGACAACACCCCATTTCGTGCCATTTCATCCACCAAAGCCCACACTGTCTTGAACTGTTTGATTTTTCCCAACGCTTCAATGAGCGAATCATAGCAATCTGGATCATGCTTGAAGCCTTTTTGCTTCTCCGCCCACCTAAAAAACGCTAACGCAATAACTCCCGAATTGTTGAGCTTCTTTAACACTACTAAAACCAGACTTGGAGATAGACCACTTAAGTTAGCAGAATCCAAAGCAGACGCAATATTTTTTAAATCTTGAACATTGGATACTATTTGAACAATTCTTTCAACTTCTTGACTGCTCTGAAGGGTTTCCGAATCTGGGTTCTGTTTATTATTAGTCTCCAGAGAATGATCGTGGATTGCTCTCTGATAAACAAAAGCATTGATTTTTCCCAGTGAATTATAATTGAAATCAGATTCCGCGAAAATCCCAGATAAATTATTAAGGTGACAGCTTAACAGTGAATGATTCTTTACGGGATATAATGAGGGAAGAAGTTGGGAATAATATAAATTAGGCTTTATTTTGCGGAGAGAAGAATTGGGGGAGGATTTAAGAAGGGGTTTAGATAAACCTTTGAGGAACTTGGATACACCCATTCGAGAATGCTAAAGGAGACTGAATTGAAGTTCGCAAAATCTTCCTAAGAAGATTGAAATACTCTGGCAGGAAGAGGCGCGAAGGAAACCAGTTTCCCTACTGCGGGAATTCCCTTTTTTTTTTTTTTTTCTTATCATTCATTCGTAACGTGAGATTATTCAAACAACTGTGTAGACTTTCGCATACATAGAGTTTACAGTGTGTAAATTTCTTTAATAATCTCCTGCCACATTGTGTAATCTCACTATACATATAGTGAAAGATCATTTTTAAGAATTCATCCAGACTATAACTCCCACGTTGGAGTGACAAAATATTATAAACCTTTCCCATTTTAAGATCTTTTGAAAAGGTTGCAACTTGCACAGAATATGTAAAAATGATTTCTTCTCATAAGATGTACAAGTGTCGGGAAATCACGATTTTGGAATGCAAGTTCAGATTGCAGTGTTGTTACTACATTAAACATCTGATACTTAAAACCTACTAAATGTTTGCTAGAGAAACTCTTGTTGCTTACTCAATACACACACACATAACTATTATGAAAATTTTCTAACACTAACGGATGAACGGATGACACTCTATGACGACATCCACTAATATACCTCTTAAATGAATCAATTAAGAATAGGAAAACTCTATTTGTTCAAAACTTTTTACAAAATGTTTTAGCCGGCAAGGATATATAGGCCAATGGGCCATGGCAAGGCATATGTATTATCGGAGTCTTCACCCGAGTTCGAGCCACTTCCCCCCAACCTTACTCCCTAAATTTAGTGGGTATGATGGTGAGGGAATTCCCTATTTTTATAAAACATTTTGTACAAAAAGATTTTCATACAAATAGAAGGGCAGTTAAAAATAAGTAATTGTGTCTCTTATTAGTGGGTTGTAGTTGTTGAGCTTGTAGATCTGTTGGTGTTAGAACGAAATTGTTAACATAAAGTGAATAATTGTGTGGCCTGTTTTACATGGATATATAGGTAAACACTCGTTAGACATAGAAAACTAGAAATTAGACTATAAAGTTAGACTTCATTTGCATATCCTACAATTTTGAAATGATTAATTTGTTGTTTAAATAAATAAATTGGTTAATTGGGGCAAAAGAAACGGGGGAGGGGGGGCTTTATATTTTCGCTCGAAATTAGTCAAATTCTTTTGTTGACAAAATTTTTTTAGTGTTAATTAATAATTAGCAAGACGAACTGATATTTTTTATGGACAAGACGAACAATAATACAGGTTTTGGATAAATATTTTATTATTGTGATGAACATATATATCCCTACTATTTATATGCACGTTACGCTTTAAGTCCTTACTCTTTATTTTCCTTCTTGCAAAATATCCCTAGTCCCTACCTCTCTCGAACGACTCTGAATCAAATTTTGTGTATTTATAATCCAATCCTTAATTTTAAAAACTCTAAGAAGTCTCTATGATCTTTCTTTTTTTTTTTAACCACACACTACCATGCTTCAACTTGATTTCACGATTTCAATAAAATTCTGTGCATTTACTATTTACAATGATTGCTGGGAACAAATAAAGAATTATAGGAAGCGGAGAATGAATATCTCCATGGATCTATGGACCATATATTTTTCTTGTGCTTCTTAGCTCTGTTCACCCTATTCATGATATACTACATATGACAGATGGAATAAGTCAATTTGGTGGGAAATTAAATTGACTAGTGTGGCGTTTTTTCCCCAAAATTTATTGGAAAAACTTATTATCCTAATTTCACTCAAATACATAGATTTCATAAGGTTTTTCGTTATTTTTTCCACGGTACATCATTTAAAGAGATTGATTTTTAAAAAAATCAAAACCATACAATAAAGTTGGAGGGAGGGACCAAACCAACCTCACAATATTAGTACGGGATATAAGAGTGAATTTTCCATTTTTTTGCCTTTTTAAAGATAGAGATAATTTGTGCAAAAGTGGTGAGAAATTTATCAATTTTTTTTGAAAGGGTGAAATTTATCCAAAAAGTGTATGGATTAAGCTTTACACTACAAGAAGTATGGGTTGTAGGTGCGACTTTATAGGAACGACCCAAAAGTCGTTTCTATAGCTCTCGAGTCAGTAACAATGAATAGATAATCGCTACTATAGAATATAAGTAGTATAGCAGCTATAGGTAAAAGTGCCGTCACTTATTTAAACTTAGTGTTGACCTATTCCAGTCATGTGTTGTGGGAGGCGATTTTGTCGCGGCTATACATTCAGAACTTACAGGCACAACACAATCGCCCCATATATTGAGTTATAGTGGCAAGGTTGTCGCCTCAATGGGGTAAGGACCCAGCATTTTGACATCGCGTAATCTCTACTTTCCCAATTCGATAGTAATTGCTTAGACATACTTACAGTTGTCTCCTTTTTTTTTTTTAATGTTATTTGTCTCCCTTTTAATTTAATGAAAACAACCCTCATGCTTTTACCTTAAATAAAATAAAATCAACATTAAAAAAAAAAAGAGGGGAAAAAACTCAATGAAAAAATCGAAAATCATTAAAATGAAAAAAGAAAACTAAACACATGAAATTAAGTACCTGCTAAAATATGGTGCGAGTTGAAACAAAAAATTATGTAAACAGCTAATTAATTTAATTGAGAAAAACAAACTAAAATAAATTATCTTATCTTATAGAATAAAAAGTAATTGTTTAATAAGAAATTGGTAGCCAAAAAATATAATAATAACAGAAAAGATTTTTAATTATAAAACTTAAATAGATTGCAGTAAGAGGACTCAGAATCTGGTGGGCAGAGACAATTCAAGGAATCCCCAGCCATCTGCCCATGAACCAAAATGGCAATGGGCTTTTCGTACTATAATTTTAGGGACATTTAGATCTGGCACCCTTTTTTTCTAATAAATTTCAAATCTACATTTGTTTTGTTGTTTTGCAGATTTACACCTAATGGTTTGTAGATTTACACATAACATTTGCATGGCTGCATGCATTTTTCAAAGGGAATTTTTTACTATTTTTATTTCTAATTGGGGGTTTCGAATTAGTTAATATATTAAAATCATTATCTAAACGTATTTCACTAAAAAAATATTATCTAAACATGATCTTAAGGTTCGTTTTTAAATTATCACGTAATATTTCAAAGATCACGTAGTTAATATCTGTTGGTATATTTTTGAATTTAAAATTTGAACATGTGATTTATCCTAACTTAATATCTTTTTTCTTTTCTTTAGGTTCATATTTTATTCAATTAATTGATAATTAATTACTAATTAAATAAT